>JASDQU010188902.1:0-16576 GCA_032191745.1 Picea mariana | reverse complement strand
GATATATAAATTCATAACAAATTTAACAATGTCTAAAATTTAAGTTTTATTATAACAATTTTTAATTTGATAGTGTGATGATATATAAATTCATAACAAATTTTTTGAAGTATAAAATAATGTTTAAATCTAAGTTTTATCATACCATTTT
Source organism: Picea mariana (assembly GCA_032191745.1). Classification (NCBI taxonomy): domain Eukaryota; kingdom Viridiplantae; phylum Streptophyta; class Pinopsida; order Pinales; family Pinaceae; genus Picea; species Picea mariana. The sequence continues at coordinate 16,425 of JASDQU010188902.1, read as the reverse complement.
TTAAATTTGATAATATGATGATTTTAAAAAATATAGTTTATAACAATGTGTTTTGTAATGAGATTGGTAATATGATTTGAAAAATAAATTTACATTTTGGTAACATAATGATTTAAAAAGTAAATCTATGACAAGTTATATAAATAATATGATAAAATTTTAAATGGTAAAACAATAAGAGATTTTCAAAAGTTTTTTATAACAAGTTTTTTTTAAATGATGTAATCATTTTAATGCAATGTATTTTTGAATGATAAAGCAAGTTTTCACAATGTATTGATTTAAAATATAATTTCATAACATTTTTTTGGAATTATAGGAAAATATAATAATTTAAAATTTAAGTTTATGGTAATATTTTTAAATGATATTGCAATGAGTTGCAATAATAGTGATAATAATAATGATGATGATGTAATGTTTCTAAAATGATATGGTAATGTGATGGTTCAAATTGTAAATTTATATTTTTGAAATGAAATACTAACTTGATGATTTAAAATGTAAATTTAATAATAGGGTAAATTTTGACAATATAAGGTTTTGTGTTTTAATGATAGGGTAAATTTTTACAATATAATGATTTGAAGATTAAGTTTGTAAAAGACTTTTAAAATGATTTGGTAATTTTTTTTAATAATAATATGAAGTGATGATTTGATTATAAAATTTATGGTAGCATTTTCAATGGTATAGCAATTTGATGAATGATAAGATAATGTGATGATTTAAAAATAAAGTTTATGATAACATCTTTTAATCATGGCATTGTGTAGTAATAATAATAATGCAATGTTTTGGAATGTTATGGTGATAGGATGAATTAAAAAATAAATTTATAGTAAAGTGTTTTGAATGATATGGTAATATTTATTACTGATATAGTAATGTGTAATTATAATAATGAAATGTTTTCTATATGATAAAGTAATGTGATTATTAAGAAAATATATTGATAGTTAGTTTTTGTTGAATGATATAATAATTTTTAAAATAAAAAATAACCATTTAAAATAGATTTTTTAATGTGTAATAATAATAATTATAATAATAATATGATGTTTTGAAAATATTTATAACTTTTTAAGTAAAATTTTTGAAAACTTTATGATAATACATTTAAATATACATTTTTTCAAGGATAAAATAATGTAATGATATGAAAATAAAGTTTATGATAGCACTTATAAATATTTACAAGTTTTTAAATGTGGTATTTGTTTTTGAATAATAAGATAATGTGATGATATGAAAACAAATTTTACCATAATACTTCTAATCATAATAATAGTAATATTAAATGGTAATTTGATAATAATAATAATAATAATAATATGATATGAAAATGTGATGATTTAATAAATAAATTAATAAGTTTTTAAATGACCAGTAAAATATTTTGAAGATAGTCCTTGAGGTGTAGGACAGGAGTGTGTTGTTAAGCCACTTCGTGTTGAAAAGTTAACAAACAAACAAAAAAAATTGAAGATAATTTTTTTAATAATATGACATGATAATTTTTCTGAATGATAAAATATTGAGATTTGAAAATAAAAATTTTGATAACCTTTTTTTCATAATAAAATATGGTTTATATAACAATATAATAATAATAGTTTATGATAATATTTATTAAAGATATAATAATGTGTAGTAATAATAATAATACAATGTTTTTTAAATGATAAAATAGTGGTTTGTATAACAATATAATAATAATAATTTATGATAATATTTATTAATGATATAGTATTGTGTAGTAATAATAATAATAATAATACAATGTTTTTTAAATGATAAAGTAGTGTGATGATTGTTTTTTAAATGATAAAGTAGTGTGACGATGAAGATAATTAGTTTTTTTAACAATATGATTAATATTTTAAATAATAGGATAATGTGATGATTAAAACTAATGTTTAAGGTAATTTTTTTATAATGTGTAGAAATAACAATAATAATAATATGTTGTTTTGAAATTATTTATATATTTATAAATATGATAATTTTTTTTTGAAGAATAAGATGATGTGATGATATGAACATAACATTTATCACAATACATTTAAATATTTATAAGTTTTAAAGTAAATTTTTGGAAGGATAAAATAATGTGATAATATGAAAATAAAGTTTATCATAATATTTTTAATCACAATGATAATAATATTAGATGGTAAATTGATAATAATATTAATATGATATGAAAATGTAATGATTTGAAAAACAAATTTGTGATTTTTTAAATGATCTTAGTAAAATATTTTGAAGATAATTGTTTTTAATAATATGAGATGATAAAAATTTTGAATGATAAAATATTGTGATTTCGAAATAAACTTTTTGATAACATTTTTCTTCTTAATAAAATGGTTTGTGTAGTAAAAACAACCAAAAAAACAATGAAATGGAATGAGATCTTAAAAATTAGTTTTCTAAATAATAAACAATGTAATAATATAAATAAGCTTTATGGTAACCTTTTTTAATGATATGAAACTAAATAATAATAATGCAATGAGATTATAAAAGGGTTTGCCGCAATATATTTTTAAATATAATAATGTAAAGCTATGATGATTTAGATATAAAAACCAAAATTAATATTATATATTTTTATTTTTTAATATAATAAAATAGTATATAACAATGAATTGAAATTTGTAATTTTTTTAATAATATGGTTAAGTTGATAAAAAAATAAATTGTATTTTGTTTTATTAAAATTAGCATTTTAAAAATAATATTAATATGATAATGATTTAAAAGATATAATTATAATGATAATTGTTATAATAATAAAATAATGTGAGAAGATTTAAAATTTAATTTTATATGAATTAAATAATAATAAAATATTTTATTGTTTTAAAAATGATGATAGAAGAAAAAATTATTTTTAACTTTATCAAAATATTTTTAAATAAAATAAATAAATTTATTTTTATAAATAATATAAATAAATAAAGTTATTGAAATGCCAATAAAAGGTTTATAATAGTAATTGTTTTACTAATATAATGAATAATGAGATGTTTAAAAAAGTTTCAATAATCATAAAAAGTTTATAATAGTAATTTTTTTTAATATAATGAATAATGAGATATTAAAAAAAGTTTGTAATAATGAACAAGATAGAAAATTATGTGTTATGAATAAGAATAATTTGATTTTTAATTATTTTTTTATAAATAAATTAAATATGAATTTATTTTAAAAATATTAATAAATTAAATATGGATTTATTTTAAAAATATTAATAAATTAAATATAAATTTATTTTAAAAATATTAATAAATTAGATATAAATTTATTTGAAAAATATTAATAAATTAAATATGAATTTATTTAAAAAATGATATAAAATTATGTGTTATGAATAAGAATAATTTGATTTTTAATTTTTTTTTTGTTTGTTAATTTGTGCGGGACCTGTTGGCTCGCGATTAACCTGTGGCTTGAGAAACCGCGACTCAGGGGCATCTAAACACGCGGCCTGAGCCACACCAACCCTTAACATGGTTGAATTTTTTGTCCCCTCAGGTTTCGAACCGGTGACTTTAACATCACGGAGTGGCTTAACAACACACTCCGTCACCGAGTGTCCTACACCTCGAGGACAATTTTTAATTATTTTTTATTAATAAATTAAATATGAATTTATTTTTAAAATATTAATAAATTAAATATAGATTTATTTTAAAAATATTAATAAATTAAATATAAATTTATTTTAAAAATATTAATAAATTAAATATGAATTTATTTAAAAAATGATGATTGCAAATTTTTTTTAATTAATATATAATTTTTAAATAGAAAAACAATATGGTAATGATTTAAAAATAAATTTATTATGTTTTTTAATAATAATATAATAATAATATACAGTTATTATATTTTTAATAATGTGATGATTTATATTTTCCCTCTGATAGGGTGACACATGGAGAACACATGTTAAGAGGCTTGTTGGTAACCAGGACAGTGAAGGCCCCTCGTCGCTACTCTCTTTTTCTATCTGGTCGATATGCCTAGCATTTATTTACGCCAAGGTTTAGTGCATCGAGAGGGAAGGGCAGTATTAATGGTGACTCGAGTTCAACCCCTTGGTACAGGTATGGAGCAACAAATTTGCATTAATCGAGCATCCATGGCAATCAAAGTCATCAATTCTTTCGTCTTCATGTTGATTTTTTCTTGTAGTGGTTTTTATCCTTGGCATTTGATTCTTGGCATTTGATTCTAATTTACTATCTTCTCCTCGTTGTTATGCTTCTAGCTTGCAAGTCCTTAGTAATTCACCCTTTGTTTTTCTTTCACACCTCTCACCACGGCATCATCTTCTTTTTCCCCACTGCACTTAGCCTAGCCATGCCTCATGAAAAAGGTAAGTCCCAACTTGAGCCAACCTACTACACTCAGGTCGATAGGCATAAACACCTGGGACCAACCTCTCTCTCTCTCTACCCTTCCAGGCGGCAACTTGGACCACTTACCTTACTCTGACTAGAAATAGTATGAAACTGCACATCGAGAGAAGTTTTGGGAGCTATACGAGAGAAGTTTGACAAAGCAAAAGAAGAAGTAAACTATGATTTGGAAATTTTTGCAAGAGACTTTATTGAAATACTCGAGAAGACCGCAGAAGCTCATCCTAAATGGAAAGAGAATTTGGAATATCTGTTGGTTTTGGCTCGACAGTGTGATATGATGTCGCTTGGGGAGTTTTGGTTGCAATGTGAGGGAATCATGCAATATTTAAATGATCGGCGTCAAGAGCTTCCTATGGGTGTGCTGAAGCAACTTCATACATGCCTACTTTTCATCCTTACGCGGTGTACACGATTATTGTAGTTTCACAAGGAGCATGGGTTAGATGAGGATCAAAATATTTCGATATTTCATCCACAGTGTACAGGGGTATCACATGTGGAGAAACCTACAACAAATAAAAATGAGAAGACTCCTACAACTACTAGAAAGGAATTTAAGCAGAGTCTTACTCGCTTTTTAAGCGAAGAACAAAAATTTTATGATTGGGAGGGAAGAGAAAAATCCATCCATCCCTTAAGTACTTCTGCTCGGCCTTATGAAACAAATATTAAAAAAAACGACGATTCATTTACAAATATTTAAATTTGAGCACAGGTACTATGATTTCTGTTCTGTAAAAACGTCCAGTCCAATTCTGATGCTATGCTTTTTTCAATTTTATCAAATTTTTTTTATATATAAAATTATGCGACTATTCCAATCGAGATGAGGGCCCACGTTTGAATTGGGGACCTTAGTGTGTGAGACTAATGTTTTCTTACATTTTCTTTTTTTAAGAACAAGGATGAACAAAACACATATGGACTTTCTGAGCTCAAGGTGGCTAGAGCACAAAGTTGTAATGGTCCACTTATGCACATTAGTTCCACCCATTCAATATTTATCTAACCTCAACCTATACTATAGAACCTCAATAGCAGGCTCACAAGAAGCACATTGAGACTAACAACCTTCCATTAAGTGACCAGGTTGGTAATATAATTATTATCCACCACTATGACAATTTAACCCCATGTGATGGAGATAATGCAAGACTAACATCATAACCAACTACACCACCCCCACACATATGACATTTATATATGAAAATTGCATAATAATAAAACTCCAAATTCCTCTTTATTTCAATCCAATAATAAAATAATTAACTATGCAACATTAAAAAATAAAAGAATAAATTATACAACCTACTCTCGTTAACAAAGTAATGAGAATATTTTAAAGGATATCAAACAACAAAATGATATGACCAAAAAAAATTTAAAAAATAAAACTAAATTTTTTAAAACATACTTGTCTTGTAAAATTTTCAAAACTAAACTTATAACAACCCTGGATTAAAAATCATAAAAGCTAATCCGATCATGGAATGAAAATTCAAAAAACATAGAAGTTGATCATATGCCGACGTGGAATGAACGTTGATCATACTCAGAGGTGGAATGAAAATTAAAAAATACATAACGTGAGGAATTGAGAAAAATTCAAAATTGAATCGGGGAGCGTGCAGAATAAAGCAGGGTTTTGAAATCGTATTGGGGAGCGTGCAGACTAAAGCAGACTTGGGGAGCGTGCAGAATAAAGCAGGCTTTTCTTAAGAGACTAAAGCAGACTTTTGGCAAGAGACCGTTACGGAATTGAGAAATTAATGGAGATATATATTTGAAATCCGATGTCATTGTTGTTTTGAGGATCGTGGAAGACGCAGAGGAGGATGTTTCGTTGGCTTGGAAGGTGAAAAGAATTAGGGTTTAATGTTGGAGAGGAGAAAGAGAAACTGCCACACAGAATAGATCCATAATATTTTGAGTTGGAAGAAGGGAGAATGCGACGGAGCATAATTATTTTGGGGTTGGAAGGGCAAAGTGGAAAGGGAGAAGAACACAGTGCAGAGAAGAGAAGGGAAGGGAGAAGAACGCAGTGAAGAGAATAGAGAATGTTTTATTGATATTTTATTTGAGTTTAGCATGGCCCTGCATATTTTGCTTTGCTTTGTTTGTGTTTTTTTTTTCCATATTTTGCTTTGTGTTTTGGGTTTCTTTCAATTTTTTTCCTTTTAGCTTGTTTTTATTTTGGTTTGGTTTGTTGGGGTCAATAAGAAATGCCATCTGTGCAGAGATCAAAAGACATTCGGGTGAGAAAAAAGAGCAGGTGCAGGTAATAATGTGAATACAGATGGAGAAGAGAATGTCAAATCACTGGTTAATAAAGGCAGGGCGCATGCAGAAAGACACCAGATGCAGAGGAATTTCTTCTGGTTAATAAAGGCAGTGCGCATGCAGAGAGACGCCAGATACTTGAAGTGATAATTATTATATGACAGTGAGACGTAGAATTGTTATAAGTGTGTATTTTGAGCTGAACTGAGTTAGAATTATTACCTGTGAGACGTGAAACACGAGATTGGATGCATTTAATGAGAATAACATCTTCTTGATCACCCAGTACTTTCACCTGCATGCAAATCCAGGGAAATTGAATATCTGTGGGTGACATGACAGTGCATCTCACAATTAAACCACAACCCTATTCACACAATTTATATATAAATGCGACCTAAAACCAGAAATTTGAGCTCAGGTACTATGATTTCTGTCCTGTAAAAACGTCCTGTCCAATTGTGATGCTATGCTTTTTTCAATTTTATCAATTTTTTTTTATATATAAAATTATGCTGCTAATGACATCATTGATATTACTAATGAGACTATTTTAGTTTGAATGTTGTTTTTAATTTATTTATTTTTTTCATTATAAGAAATATTATTTTTTCTTGTTGACTTGAAGAACGATGTTATTCATATTTCACTTTATTCCTATTCCAATCGAGATGAGGTTTTTATTCCTATTCCTATTCCAATGGAGATGAGGTTTATATATAAAATTATGCTGCTAATGACACTATTACTAATGAGACTATTCCAATCGAGATGAGGTTTCTAAAAGGAAATGCTAAAGCGAGATGAGAACTTGGTATGTACAGTGCAGAGGATGTATTAATTGCACAGCTTTTTTTATGTTAAGTAGTTACTGCGTTTTATGAAAGGCAATGCGAAAGCGAGATGAGAACTGGTATGACCACTTTCATTTTGATACACAATTTTATTTATAAGTGCAGAGGATTAATGTAGTGTCCATCAGAGGATTTTTATTTAATTACACAGTTCGTTTTTCATGTTAAGTAGTTACTGTTTTTTAATTGAACAATTTTTTAATGGTAGGTAATTATTAATGGTTAAAAACAATCACAAGTACAGTGTGGAGAGATATTAAGATGTGATGTCGAGTACGGCGAGTTCTTCTCATTGCAATTTATTATTTCAATTTATTATTGTTAAATAATATATCATAAGACAATTTAACTTTTAGGTTTTTTAGAGAGAATATTTTTTATAGAACATGGAGAACACAAGGATTTTAAATGATACATTCAATGTATGTTCAACATCAACGTACTTTTACAAATTCTTGTATATTCAAACATCAACATCAACATACTTTTACAAACTCTTCTATGTTCAAACATCAACATCTGTATTTTATGATTGACGGAGAACGTTTTTTTTGCCATGTACATAGAAATCTATATTAATAAAAATATTATGTTTGGGAAGGGTTGACCCCTTCCTTAGTCATCTAGTCATCAAGGATAACGATGACCAAGGCAAGCCATCTCGAGGTGTCTCTTTGTGCATTTTTTTCCAACTTAATTTTAATTTCATAACAATGTTTATATTATATAATAAATTTTTATTTAATTTTAATTAATTATATTTCATATATTTATATGGTTTTATATTAATTTTAATTAGTTATTTTTCACATTAATAGTATTAATTTATATAGTTTCATATAATTTTAATAAGTTAATATTCATATTAATGATAATAATTTAATTTTGTGGTTTTATAAAAAAAAAAATTATTTTAAAATGTTATATTGTTTTTACATCTAATATTATGTGTTTGGTAATATTTAATAAAATTAAAAAAAAAAAAATGATAATGTGATGATTTAAAATTAACTTATATTTTTGAGTGTTATGGTAATGTGCTGATTTAAAAAAATAAAGTTTATAATCATGTTTTTTTTAATGATATGGTAATATGATAATTTAAAAAGTAAATTACAAGATTTTATGAATGATAAAACAATATGGTAAAGTTTAATAATTGTTTTTGAATGATAAAGTAAATTTAAAACAATATTTTTTTAATTATAAGACAATGTCTAAAATTCAAGTTTTATTATAACATTTTTTAATTTGATAGTGTGATGATATATAAATTCATAACAAATTTAACAATGTCTAAAATTTAAGTTTTATTATAATAATTTTTAATTTGATAGTGTGATGATATATAAATTCATAACAAATTTTTTGAAGTATAGAATAATGTTTAAATCTAAGTTTTATCATACTATTTTTTAAATTTGATAATATGATGATTTAAAAAAATATAGTTTATAACAATGTGTTTTGTAATGAGATTGGTAATATGATTTGAAAAATAAATTTACAATAATTTTTTCGGTAACATGATGATTTAAAAAATAAATTTATGACAAGTTATATAAATAATATGATAAAATTTTAAATGGTAAAACAATGAGAGATTTTCCCCCGGATGGGGTGTTATGCGATCAACCAAGCCACATGGAGGTGCAGCCTGGGCACGTGGAGGTGCCAACAGAGCAAGCCATTAATACTGGCCACACTCCCGGCTGTGCGCAGTTAAGTCGAGCCCCTGCCTCCGTAATACACTAAGTGCTGATGGAGCTCCTCACGCGTGAAAGGAGAACGGACAGACAGTGCACTCGATTCATGGCGTTAATGGCGTTATTGTATATCACAGTCATGGGCATTGTTCATTGTAATCACCAAGGCAGCAGACCTCCCACCCTGCTCGCGACTTCGCCCCAGCTAGCACAGCATAATAGAGCCAGCAGTCTGACCCTTCTGGTCATCATGCCACGAATTCGGGGCCGGCCTCGTCGAGGCACCGGCTGGCGTGCACCAGAAACTTGCAGACAGCGACACCAGAGATTTGTTCGGGCCTTTCAAGTGGCCAAGAAAAACCGCAGAGGAGGTGCCACCATTGCGCCTGCTACTCATGAGGAAGAGGGCCTAGCTACTGTGTTCCCTGAGGACTCCCCCGAGGGCAGGAGGCCTGTAGCTCCTCCGCCGCGTTTCAAAACTCCGTCAATTGCTTTCAACCAAGCCAATCTTCCACAGCCTACTACCACTCCTAGCGATTTTTATGCGGCCTGTGTAGTAGAAGAAGAGCCACCAGATCTCAATACAAGGGAGCACGAGCACGGACAGCCGTCGGAATGCAACTCAGGGGCACCAGAGCTGCAACATGAGGAAGCGGAGCCACCCCCGCCATCGCTGCTGCATCCTGACCACCTCCAACTGATCTTCGACCTTCGCAGCTTAGTGGATGATCAGGCGTTCCGAACTGGGGGCATCAGCCAACGTCTGGACATGATGTACATGGATTATTCCAAAGCTTCTCCACGCCGTCAATGTCCTACCTATGCGCAACCCTTCGCTTTTCCTGGCAATGGCGGCACCTCGACGGACTAGGTTCTGGTTCCTCCTGCTTCTCATGTTTTATCTTTTGCTATGTTTTAGAGCTATGGCTCACACAACTTCTAGCTTAACTTGCTACATTTTAGTCTCTCTTGTGTGGTTGCACTCTGTGAACAAAACCCCTGGCTTCCCTCGGGTAGGGTGGCATAATCCTACGTCTAATTTTTGCTACTACAGGGGACAGGTCAGCTGTCCTGGTTTCCTCTGTTGGCAGGACAGCTGGCACATGCTTGCTAGATGTATGTTTATTTTGATAGCTTAATACAAAGGTTCTACTTTTTAATTAAAAAAAAAAAACAATGAGAGATTTTCAAAAGTTTTTTATAACAAGTTTTTATTTTAAAAGATGTAATCATTTTAATGCAATGTATTTTTGAATGATAAAGTAAGTTTTCACATTGTATTGATTTAAAATATAAATTCATAACATTTTTTTGGATTTATAGATAAATGTAATAATTTAAAATTTAAGTTTATGGTAATATTTTTAAATGATATTGCAATGAGTTGTAATAATAATGATAATAAAAATATAAATTCATAACATTTTTTTGGAATTATAGGAAAATATAATAATTTAAAATTTAAGTTTATGGTAATATTTTTAAATGATATTGCAATGAGTTATAATAATAGTGATAATAATAATGATGATGATGTAATGTTTCTAAAATGATATGGTAATGTGATGGTTCAAATTGTAAACTTATATTTTTGAAATGAAATGCTAATGTGATGATTTAAAATGTAAATTTATAGCAAGGTTTTGTGTTTTAATGATAGGGTAAATTTTGACAATATAATGATTTGAAGATTAARTTTGTAAAAGACWTTTAAAATGATTTGGTAATTTTTTTTKTTAATRATAATATGAAGTGATGATTTGATTATAAAATTTATGGTAGCATTTTCAATGATATARCRATTTGATGAATGATAAGATAATGTGATGATTTAMAAATAAAGTTTATGATAACATCTTTTAATCATGGCATTGTGTAGTAATAATAATAATGCAATGTTTTGGAATGTTATGGTGATAGGATGAATTAAAAAATAAATTTATAGTAAAGTGTTTTGAATGATATGGTAATATTTATTACTGATATAGTAATGTGTAATAATAATAATAATGAAATGTTTTTTATATGATAAAATAATAAAGTAATGTGATTATTAAGAAAATATATTGATAGTTAGTTTTTGTTGAATGATATGATTAATTTTTGAAATAATAAGATAATGTGATGATTAAAAAATAACCGTTTAAAAAAGATTTTTTAATGTGTAATAATAATAATTATAATAATAATATGATGTTTTGAAAATATTTATAATTTTTTAAGTAAATTTTTTGAAAAGTTTATGATAATACATTTAAATATTTATAAGTTTTTAAGTACATTTTTTGAAGGATAAAATAATGTGATGATATGAAAATAAAGTTTATGATAGCACTTATAAATATTTACAAGTTTTTAATGTGGTATTTGTTTTTGAATAATAAGATAATGTGATGATATGAAAACAAATTTTACCATAATACTTCTAATCATAATAATAGGAATATTAAATGGTAATTTGATAATAATAATAATAATAATAATAATAATATGATATGAAAATGTGATGATTTAATAAATAAATTAATAAGTTTTTAAATGATGAGTAAAATATTTTGAAGATAGTCCCTGAGGTGTAGGACAGTCGGTGATGGAGTGTGTTGTTAAGCCACTCTGTGTTGAAAAGTCATTTGCTCGAAACTTGTTGGGACAAAAAAATCCAAGAAGATGCTAGTTGTTTCTCAAGCTAATTGCCAAAAAGGTCCAAATTAACAAACAAAAAAATAATATTTTGAAGATAATTTTTTTAATAATATGACATGATAATTTTTTTGAATGATAAAATACTAAGATCTGAAAATAAAAATGTTGATAACGTTTTTTTTTCTTAATAAAATGGTTTGTATAACAATATAATAATAATAGTTTATGATAATATTTATTAATGATATAGTAATGTGTAGTAATAATAATAATACAATGTTTTTTAAATGATAAAGTAGTGTGATGATGAAGATAATTAGTTTTTTTAACAATATGATTAATATTTTAAATAATAGGATAATGTGATGATTAAAAATAATGTTTAAGGTAATTTTTTTATAATGTGTAAAAATAACAATAATAATAATATGGTGTTTTGAAACTATTTATAAATTTATAAATATGATAATTTTTTTTGAAGAATAAGATGATGTGATGATATTAACATGACATTTATCATAATACATCTAAATATTTATAAGTTTTGAAGTAAATTTTTGAAAGGATAAAATAATGTGATAATATGAAACTAAAGTTTATCATAATATTTTTAATCATAATGATAATAATATTAGATGGTAAATTGATAATAATATTAATATGATATGACAATGTAATGATTTGAAAAACAAATTTGTGATTTTTTAAATGATCTTAGTAAAATATTTTGAAGATAATTGTTTTTAATAATATGAAATGATAAAAATTTTGAATGATAAAATATTGTGATTTGGAAATAAATTTTTGGATAACATTTTTCTTCTTAATAAAATGGTTTGTGTAGTAAAAACAACAAGAAAAAAAACAATGAAATGGAATGAGATCTTAAAAATTAGTTTTTTAAATGATAAAAATGTAATAATATAAATAAGTTTTATGGTAACCATTTTTAATGATATGAAACTAAATAATAATAATGCAATGAGATTATAAAAGGGTTTGCAGTGATATATTTTTAAATATAAAGATGCAAAGCTATGATGATTTAGAAATCAAAAATCGAAATTAATGATAATACATTTTAATTTTTTAATAATAATAAAATAGTATATAACAATGCGATGATATAAAAATTGAAATTTGTAATTTTTTTTAATAATATGGTTGAGTTGATGAAAAAATAAGTTGTATTTTGTTTTATTAAAATTAGTATTTTAAAAATAATATTAATATGATAATGATTTAAAAGATAAAATTATAATAATATTTATTATAATAATAAAACAATGTGAGAAGATTTAAAATTTAATTCTATATGAATTAAATAATAGCACATTATTTTATTGTTTTAATTAAAATTTAATTTTATATGAATTAAATAATAATAAATTATTTTATTGTTTTAAAAGTGGTGATAGAAGAAAAAAATATTTTTAATTTTATAAAAATATTTTTTAATAAAATAAATAAATAAAGTTATTGAAATGTCAATAAAAGGTTTATAATAGTAATTGTTTTACTAATATAATAAATAATAAGATGTAAAAAAATGTTTCAATAATGATAAAAGGGTTTATAATAGTAAATTTTTTTAATATAATGAATAATGAGATATTAAAAAAAGTTTGTAATAATGAACAAGATATAAAATTATGTCTTATGAATAAGAATAATTTGATTTTTAATTATTTTTTTTATTAATAAATTAAATATGAATTTATTTTAAAAATATTAATAAATTAAATATGAATTTATTTTAAAAATATTAATAAATTAAATATAAATTTATTTAAAAAATATTATAAATTAAATATAAATTTATTTAAAAAATGATGATTGAAAATATTTTTTTTTTAAGTTAATATATAATTTTTAAATAGCAAAACAATATGGTAATGATTTAAAAATAAATTTATTATTATTTTTAATAATATTATAATAATATATAGTTATTATATTTCTAATAATGTGATGATTTATATTTTCCCTTGGATAGGGTGACACATGGAGAACACATGTTAACAGGCATGTTGGCTACAAGGACAGTGAAGGCCCCTCGTCGCCACTCTCCTTTTCTATCTTGTCGATATGTCTAGCATTTATTTACGCCAAGGTTTAGTGTGCCCAGAGGGAAGGGTACAATGGTGACTTGAGTTCAACCCCTTGGTACATGTACGGAGCAACAAATTTGCATTAATCGAGCACTTATGGCAATCAAAGCCATCAATTCTTTCGTCCTCATGTTGATTTTTCCTCACAGTGGGTTTTATCCTTGGCATTTGGTTCTAGTTTACCATCTTCTCCTGGTTGTTATGCTTCGAGCTTGCAAATGCTTAGTAATTCACCCTTTGTTTTTCTTTCGCACCTCTAGCCACTGCACCATCTTCTTCTTCCCCCACTGCACTTCGCCTAGCCATGCTTCATGAGAGAGGTAAGTCCCAACATGGGCCATCCTACTACACTCAGGTCGACAGGCATAAGCACCTGGGACCAACCTCTCTCTCTACCCTTCCAGGCAGCAACTTGGACTGCTTACCTTACTCTGACGAGAGGTAGTATGAAACTACACATCGAGAGCCCCATCCATCTAACTCATAGCATTTCCATGGAGGTTGTCCAGTGGAAGAGGAGATTCCTCCCAACTGGGAGGAAATTCTGCCAAATTTTTTGAAGACCACCCTAGAGCAGTGACCAACCACAGGTACCATAACCCCTTTGATTTTTCTGAAACCAGTTGATGGGCTGCATGGTTGAAGAAGAAATCCCTCCTCAGATGGAGGATTACTGTAAGAATTCCATCGATGTTAAGGATGAGGACCCCAAAATAAATTGGGACAATTTTTGGAAAGAGGATGACACCCATCAAAAGACCTACATAAAAGAGCATGCTCACCCGATGATCCAGGGGATAAAATTTTGCTCAAAAATCAAAGTGCTCATAATCGCTTCAAAACAAGCATGTGCATAGGCCTCGTCCTCACGAACCAAACACAACTTGAACAGGTTCAAACAAACACCGTATGAGTGATATATTGTGGTTTGTTCATTTTTCCAAATAGGCAAAATTTTGCTGACTGTATAGTTCGTATAGTCCATACTGGCTGACGTGGCAGGGTAGAGACCCACACGTGGCAGTTGAGTTGGTAGTGTTGAGTTGGTAGTCTAGTGGTGGATACATGAATGAATCATTTGTTGACACGCGACATCTTTTTGGCAAGTTGTATGGTGCCACGTGGCCCAAGCGTGGGTTGCCATGTGGCACCCTGTTATGGTTTAAACGTTATGTTGGAGTTCGCCGGGGTCGAACCTCGAACCTCTCGCATAGGTGGCAAGTGTTTTGGCAAGGGCTGGGCTACCAGCCTACCCACGCTATGGTTCATATCTTACAATGTATTCATATTTATTTGAATTAAATGTTGTGGCTAGTTTGGAGGGGGTTTGGGTTGGGGATTATCTCCAACCCCTGGTTGTATTGCATTCCCATATGACCCTACCTCTCAAAGTATTGCACAGGGTTTAAAACTTTAAATGGTTCTCCCCCATACACCAACACTTGTCACAACCACAATAGTTGCAACAAATACCAAAAATTGCACTGGGATGTGATCATATGGCCCACGCATCCAACTCCTCCATCGGGTTGGGTGCTAAGTCCCCTAATTGTGTGAAAAAATTGTGTGATTTGAGGAAACAGGCATGTGTGCTAGGTTTAGGCACAGGAAATGCCTAGAAGATAGGTTACACACATAGAGGTGTGAATTGGCGAACCAGAGACAACAAGCTTGAAGGAGAAAACTTCCAGGCAGTCTATCTTCTTCATGTTTTGCCCAAACCAGGTGCAGAAAGAGCCCAGCTAGGGGTTTTTGGATATTCTGGAGCCATCGGATCCATCTATTTGGCATTTTGAGCACTGTAAAGAACTGTTTTTATCACTTTGAGCAATCAATATAAAAGATCCATTGGAAGTTGGACCAAGATATGTAGCCCAAGAGAGGGGTGAACACCTTTATCATTTTTTGTGTTATGTGTTTACTGTTAATTGTTAAGTGTTGGTTATTATGTGCATCTTGAATGTGAAAAATCTCTAGTTTATGTGTTTTCAAATTGATCCTTTTTCCCAAGCACACATAATTAAAAACTTGCAAATGTTTCAAGATACAAGCCTTTTTCATTTTCAGATCAAGTTGGTATCAGAGAATAGGTTTTTGAAGGATTGATTGTTTGCAAGTGTTTGTTTTCTGATGCTTACAAGGTTGAAGCTCACAAGAGGAGAAGGTCAACTTGTAGAGCCAAGTTCTCAACTTTTAGGAAGAAGGACTACACAATCACCTCAAGCTTCAAAGAGATATTCACCAAGTATGGATCATGAGGAGTGTCATGGAACTCTTCCTTCAGAGGAGGAAACTAATGCAGGAGCATCGTAAGAAACCAGCCAAGCAAGCAACGTAAAAGGAGGAAGACAACTGGAAAAGCACCAGCGCACGTTTTTGAAATGTTTTGAAAAAT
>JASDQU010188901.1:7754-18281 GCA_032191745.1 Picea mariana | reverse complement strand
CACCCTCCATGGGCTCATCAGTCACAGGGATCATAGCAATGTCAATCACATCTCATCATCAATATGATTAAACATGTGCATAAAATCCCTAATACATCAGTTAACAGCTCAAAGACGTTACACAAGCCTACAATACAAATCTGGAGAAAAGGACAAGGCGTCCTATTGGGCTAGTGTCCACTGGAAAAGGAAAGTCCCCGGAAGAGACCTCATCCAAGCCATGTAAGTGGGTGATGTGGTCAAGGGAAGTCCAAGCATCTGGGTGAAATGAGGGCCAAGGATGCAAGAAATGTTACCTGTGGGTGCCTTTGTTAGAAGGCAAGTTGTACCTGTCCTGGATGCATTTTGTTCAAGAGCTAATCAGGGGACACTGCCCTGGCGTGGTGACCAGTGGTGGTTGCATTACCCACAAGTACTTTCATAGAAATGAGAAGGTTGGCTCATGATGAGACCCCCTTTCCCTTGGCCATGCAACCAAGAGTCACTGCCCTGGCGTGGTAACCAACTGGTGGCAATGTCATACTGCTAGGTACCCATGGACCTAATAGGTTGGCTCGTGATGAGACCCCCTATCCTCTGGTTAGGTCTTGTTTTGTTATTTTTCCGGGTCCCTCTTGTTTCTTGCTGAGAAGCCTTTTATTGCTTTCTCGGGGATCCCTGGGCGAAGCATCTGGAGGTTTCATTTTTAGGCTTTTATCTTTTACCAGCTTGCTTTTACCTTCTGGGCCTTTAGCCCCTTCTTCCCACGAGATAAGGTGCAGTCTTGAAAATAGGTCAACCCAGTGCCTGGACAAGTGGAATGGGACAAGTGAGCGGGAAACAAGATGAAACAGTGGTGCTATGATGGGAGCGGACGATGGCTTTTCAGAAAGCCCCCCAGTGGCAAACCAAAACCTACAGATACAGGCTTGCTAGGGCACCCTATCAATCCCCCCAAACATGGTCAAGTGGGCAAGTGTAAGATCCAAGCAGTTGTTAGAAATAAAGGAATCAGATGCATATATTCAATGGTTTTGATGATCAAAGTGACACATACCATGATACCCGGACTAATTACCTCATGGAGCAAGAACCTTCTCTGACACAGGACCAAGCAGATGGTGATGGATGTTGTTACTGCTGACAAGATAAAGATGTTGGAAGAAAGAAAAGGTGGGCCCTCCAGGGCCATGCTAAAGTCAATCCTGCTCTCGATACTCCATGTCTAGGACCTGTGGGCATCGAGACATGATCTCCTAGTTATCCCTGAAAGTGGGACATAACACAACCTTTAAGACAAATTAAGGGTTGTATGAGTGGTTTGTTATGCCATTTGGCTTAACAAATGCCCCAAGTACTTTTATGAGGTTGATGAATGAAATACTGAAAGATTTTACTGGTAAGTTTGTGGTTGTATATCTAGATGATATATTGGTCTTTAGCAAGACTAAAGAGGAGCATTTGAGACATCTGACATTAGTGATGAGGAGACTATAGTAGGAGAAGTTGTTGATAAATCTGAAGAAGTCCTCTTTTATGAAGACATAACTCATTTACTTGGGTTTTGTGATCTCTTCAAATGAATTGAAGATGGATCCAGAGAAGGTGAAAGAAATGAAAATATGGTCATCACAAAGGAGTATGTTTGAAGTGAGAAGCTTCCATGGATTAACAAGTTTCTATAAGAAGTTCATCAAAAATTTTAGTGGAATTTGTGCACCTATGATGGATACAGTGAAGAAGAGGCACAAGTCTTTTAAATGGACAGAGGAGGCCGAGAGGAGCTTCAATATATTGAAGGAGAAGATAACAGAACGACCAATTCTGGTCTTGCCAAACTTCAGGAAGACATTTCAAGTGAGATGTGATGCAAGTGGAGTTGCAATTGGAGCAGTTTTGAGCCAAGATAATAGGCATGTTGCATATTTCAGTGAGAAGATGAATGAAACTAAGAGGAGGTACTCCACATATGACAAAGAGTTTTATGCCATAATTCAAGGAAGACCTTAGGGTTTGAACACCTTAAGGAAATGTACAGTGATGATCCAGATTTCAAGGAAGCATACAAAGCATGTGCAAATCTTGTACTGAGAGACAGAAGCCAATGGACAGAGTATATGGTTCAAGAGGGATTGTTGTTCAAGGGAAATCGGTTGTGCATACCACAATGCTCAATGAGGGATAATCTTTTGAAGGAAAAGCATAGTGGAGGATTCGATGGACATTTCGTCCATGATAAAACATTTGCACAGTTGAGCAGTTCATACTATTGGCGAGGTATGAGGACAGAAGTGATAAAGTTTGTGAACAGATGTAGAATCTGCCAGCATGCAAAAGGCAAAAGACAGAACATTGGATTGTATCAACCATTGCCAATACCAGAGAGGCCTTGGGATAAAATAAGCATGGATTTTGTATTGGGACTGCCAAAAACACAAAGGGGATCTGATTCCATATTTGTGGTGGTGGATAGATTTTCAAAGATGGCACACTTTATCCCATGCCAGAAGACTAGTGATGCAACACATGTTGCAAATTTATTTTTCAAGGAAGTTGTTCGACTTCATGGATTACCCAAAAGTATTGTCTCAGACAGAGATACCAAATTAGTTGGTCATTTCTGGAGAACACTGTGGAAGAAGTTGGGGACAGATTTGTCCTTCAGCTCAGCTTATCACCCTCAGACAGATGGACAGATTGAGGTGGTGAACAGAAGTTTGGGAAACTTATTGAGGATTCTGGTCACTGAGCATCATAGTCAGTGGGATCAGATTCTGCCACAAGCAGAATTTGCATACAATGACTCACCAAACAGGAGCACTGGAAAGAGCCCATTCCAAATATTATATGGAATGCAACCAAGAGGAGTATCTAAGTTGAGAGACTTGGAACAGAGTGAGATCAGAAGCGCTGGAGCAGAAGATTTTGCTGCAGAAATGCAGAAGCTCCATAGCCAAATCAGAGAGCAGTTGCAGAACTCTAGCCAAGACTACAAGCGCAGAGTTGATCAACATCGCAGAGAGCTTCAATTTGAAGTAGGGGATCAGGTTCTAGCACATCTCAAGAAAGAAAGGTTCCAAGGGGAACATACAACAAGTTGAAAATGAAGAAGATAAGACCATGTAAAATCTTAAGGAAGTTTGATGCAAATGCCTATGAGATTGAGCTGCCAGATGATGTGGGCATATCACCCATATTCAACATATCATACCTGTATCCTTACAGCGAAGATGAAGCATGAGAAACAAAAGGTCGGAAAGAGATTCAGTGGGAAAAGCAAATGCCTGTAGCAGAAAAGCCACAGATGGAGAAGTTCGTTGATCAAAGGATTGGCAAGAAGAACAAGAGGAAGACCTATTTTGAATATTTGGTCAAGTGGAAGGGACACCCAATAGAAGATGTCAGTTGGGAAAATGAAGTTGATATCCAGAAGCATGGGAAGCCAATTCAGGAGCTCATGGACGGGAGTCCATGAATTTTTGTCCAGAGGAGTATCTGTTAGAAAGTAATGGATGTGTTCGTTTAACCATAGACAATATAGCAATATTGTCACCCAACCATAGGCCAGAGCCACCCCCGAGCACCTTAACCTTGACAGAGAATCATTCCGGAAGCAAACCCTAGGCTAGATAGCCAAACAAGATAGTGCACCTTTCTCCAGGGATAGCCCACCAAGCAAGAATAACCAGAAGAGGCCAAGCGGAAAGTCCAAACCATAACCAACAGAGAATCCCAGCCAAAACCGAAATCTGCTAGTTGCAACAGCTACAACTGCAGCTCTTCTCCAAACTTGTGCACCACTTCAATTCTGAGGTGTGTGTACAAATGAGCTCAAGCGCCTTTTATTTTTAGTCCTCCAAGTCACTTTGTTGGGCCGACTTCTTCTCTTGGAGACTAATAACTTAATATAAATCATTCTCTTGAGCCAACTAGTCTTCTAGGGTTATTAGCCAACTAATTAGGGTTTCCTCTTGCTTCCCGAAATATTTTATTCTCGCCAGGGTTACACGGAGGTAAATACCTCCCACAGCTACCATAATATCAACACTCCCTCCTAGCTAGGGAGGTATTTGAAGGCAATGGTCTTAAGCACAAACATACCATTGAATCAGTAGCATCATCATAGCCACACAGGCTATCTCATGATCGAATCACGAGCACCATCATCACTATCAATGTCATCTGACAATATCAACTGCATCATCTCTCGAAACCATACTCCATCTGAGTAATCAGACATGATGTTGAATAAGTCACTCACTCCAAGGAGTGATACAAGGACCATTCTTCTAATCTGGACATATCCTAGAAGAATAATTGTTCCAACAGATGTTGGAAGCCATACCATGGGCTACAAGGATTATTCTTTTAATCCGGACATACGTCCTAGAAGAATAACTATCCTGGACCATTTTCTGCCTGGAGAATGTCAATCCACCAGCACATTGACTATCCATCTAGTTGATAGTCTTCATGGCAATCAGAACAATGTCATTCAATAGAACACAACTATGTCTATCCATAGTAGTACACAACTACAACCCAGTGGTACACTACCACACCAAGTAGCACACAACTATTTAATCAGTGACACATAGTCACAATCAATGGAACACATCCACCACAATAGCATACATCTACTATCCAAAGACCTACAGTGTCCATAGCAATCATATCATCTGATATCAACCTGCACAGAAAAACAATGTCATGATATAAACCAAATCATCTGGGCTATTCTTCCACTCACATCTGTGAGATTTGGAAGAGCGTCTGCCCTCAGAAGGTAAAGACATCAATCATGAGCTACTGGACTATTCTTCTAAAGCATAGAAGAATAATTGTCCTGATTTCTGAGCCTGGACCATTCACCTATCTGGGCCATTCCTCCGACACTAAGCAAAGAGCAACCTGGAGAGAATGAGTCTGCCCTGGAGAATGTCTGTCCCTGATTGTTGAACCTGGACCATTCACCTATCTAGGCCATTCCTCCGGCACTAAACAAAGTGCAACCTCGAGAGAATGAATCTGCCCTAGGGAATGACTATCCGGACCATTTCCTAAGGAAATGACTGTCCTGCACCAACCTCCAAAACGGACCATTCTTCAAAACTACTCACAATTGTGAGCTTCGAAAGAATGATTGTCCGGCGAGGCGAACCAGTCTTCTTGACCACTACTGAGAGTGACTGTCAAGAAGAAAGACTGTCCTAGACCATTCACCCACACTGGCCACAAGGGGAATCGTTGTCTATGGTACATCAGCAATCCATCGAACCATTTTCATTACAAAAATGACCATTCGATCTGGACCATTTTCCGAACTGGAAAATCCCTGTTCGTCAGAAATCTCAAACCACTTTCCGAACTGGAAAGGAACTGCTCATCCTGGACTATTTTTCAAACTGAAAAATGACTGACCATAAATCAATAACATATCAATGCTCCCTCCCAACCTGGGAGTCATCTCTTCCCTTTTCAATAAGGAAGTCGTCTTCACGAGCTCCAGCTTGTTTCTTGAGTATGCAAACTCTTTCATCTTGGATAGAGGCTTTACCAAAATATTTGCTTATCTGCTCATCTGTGGAGATATATTGGAGAACCACTTCTCCTTTCTGGACCTCATCAAGGAGAATGTAATGCTTGATCTCAATGTACTTCGGTTTTTCTGGAACACTGGTTTTCTCTGAAGGCTTCATATAGCTCTGATCATTATAGTATATCATAGTTGGATTCATCTCTTTTGTTTCCTGCTAGTTCACAACATCGTGGCAAGGGTCAAACTGGAGCATATCCAAGTGGTACTTCTTCTGCTATCATGAGAGTTTGTCATGGATTGGCAATCCATCATCCTGATACAATATCTCTGTTATAGAAAGTCTTCACCATGCTTCTGCTATGCATTGGAGGTTCTCCACCAAGTTGTCTTCTTCCATCTGCATACAAGGGTCTATTTTTGGTATACCTCAAAACCTTGAGATTGCTCTACATATGCTCTTTGTTCAATTATTCTGGAGAACAGTCTTTGCATTCAACTGATGTAAACTCCATCCCATGGATATTGCGGACGATATAATGGCTCATGTAGAGGTATGTCTGGTTTACTGGAACAAGCAATCACCATAGTCTTCTCCCTCCATCTGGGAGAACCTCTAGTTCTGGATCTCGTAATGCTTACATTCATAAGTCTTCCATACACTGTTTTTCATGACAACTTTCATTTCCTCTGCTTGATTGCTTTTAGTGAGTTCAAATCAGGCTGGTAGTCTTGTGATTCTCAATACAATGACTGGTTGTTCTAGATTTTCTCTCTCTCTTGGAATCTTCATGTTCTTCCTCATCTTTCTCTTTAGTTCTTAGGTCCATGGAGTTTTCTATAGATTCCATGCCCTGAAGATTCCAACTTCTTTCTTTCATCATAGGATCATGGATGTGGATGGACAACCAGGAATACTTTAGAGCTTCTTTTCGAAGAAGACTTCTTCTAAAGTCACACTGACTACGTGTTGCTTTTCATGGTTGCTACCATGAATAGATACTTTATCATCTTCAATGGATCATATAATTTAAGATTAGCTCCCTCCTAATCCTTGCTTCATGCATGAATGCATGCTCTTCTTTTGGAAATATATATAATCGACTCCCTCCATCTAACAGAGTCCACGCTTCCGTCTGCATCCTTATTGTCTTCTGCAAAGTGTCACAAGTCTTTTTCCAATTTCCTCCTGATTGTTGACTTCTTTCTATCTTTACTTCTTCTAGATTTCTTCAAGATTGATTTTGATTTCGGCTTATCTTGCAGCTGTTACTTATGTAATAACTTCCACATGAATTGTTACCAAGGGTTGTTGATGTACTTGATCCTTTCATGTGTATTGCCTGACTTGTAGTCATTGTGACAGCAATCCTTATCTTGTTGTTCTTCCATAGGTATAGTTTCTCTTGAACCTATTATCTTCTAAGGAATAGATATGCAAGATATGTACAAAAAACATGGTATGTACAAGTACTATGAAGAGTATTGTTACCTTGTCTTAGAAGAAGAAGTTTGTTTTGTCCTGCTTGGCTTTCTTTGAGGGTTCCCTTTCTTTGGCAACTGATGCTTCGTGTGTTTCCTTCATTTTCTTTAACTCGGGACAATGATTCTTGTAGTGACCATATTTTCGACAATTGAAGCATTGTATTTTTGACATATCTTTCTCTTGATTTGGCTTCTTCCTGGAGCCAAACTTCTTTTTATTCCTGAAATTCTTGAACCTTGTTGTGAAGGCTTGATCATCGTATTTCTTTTGGGGTTTCTCTTTTGCATTGGTCCTTGATTCTTCTTGTGCACAGCAAGTCCAAAGTTCTTCAAATGTGGGATACTCCTTCCTTGTGTTCATGCTTGCGGCAAATGCATCCCATGTCTTGGGAAGACCATCGAGTACTATATTTACCAGTTCCTTCTCTAAAATGATCTCTTCAATGGCTTGTAGTTGATCTCTCAACTGAGAGATTCTCACAAAGTATGATGTTATGCTGTCATCATCACTCATTGTCATGTCACGGAGCTCATTCTTCAGACTCATTACCTGTCCAATGTTTTTGACTGAGAAGAGGTTTATTAGGGCATCATACATCTTCTTGGATGAGTCAAGATGGGAGATGTAGGGTGTCAAGTGGTCTTTTATAGAGTCCACTATGATACTCATGGCACTGATGTAATTGTCTTTGAACTTCTCCAAAACTGCAACGTTCTGAGGTTCCTTCTCTTTTCCTTCTTCAAACTGTGGTTCCATGATCTTTCCTTTCACGATATCCAACACTTTATTCTTGGTAAGGATGAGGCCAATCCTTGTCTTCCACGCTCTGAAGTTAGAAGCCCCTTCTAACTTGTTTTCTGACTTCATAGAGTAAGTCATAACTGCTTTGACTTGGTCAACCCTTGATTTTGAGCAAACACTCAAACTTGACATCTTAGCTTGATGATAGTATCAGGAGATGTGCAAGGCTAGGGCGCACTAGTCTATCCAAAAATTAGGTCAATCTCTTCACTTAAGGTGCCTCAACGAGAGGGTTAGGGTTTTGCTGCTGCAGCAAAAACTGGTTGCAACTGCAACTGCAACGAAGCAAATCCTCCCAATCTATCTTCCAGCGGTTAGACTGTCTGAAGATAGTGTGGGCCCATAACCTGTTAGAAAGTAATGGAAGTGCTCGTTTAACCATAGACAATATAGAAATATTGTCACCCAACCATAGGCCGAAGCCACCCCCGAGCACCTTAACCTTGACAGAGAATCATTCGAGAAGCAAACCCTAAGCTAGATAGCCAAACAAGATAGCGCACCTCTCTCCAGGGATAGCCCACCAAGCAAGAATAACTAGAAGAGGCCAAGTAGAAAGTCCAAACCATAACCAAAAGAGAATCCCAGAACCGAAATCTGCTAGTTGCAGCAGCTGCAACTGCAGCTCTTCTCCAAACGTGCGCACCACTGCAATTCTGAGGTGTGTGTACAAATGAGCTCAAGCACCCTTTATTTATAGTCCTCCAAGTCACTTTGTTGGGCCGACTTCTTCTCTTGGAGACTAATAACTTAATATAAATCATTCTCTTAGAGTCGACTAGTCTTCTAGGGTTATTAGCCAACTAATTAGGGTTTCTTCTTGCTTCCCGAAATATTCTATTCTCGTCAGGGTTACATGTGGAGGTAAATACCTCCCGTAGCTACCATAATATCAACAGTATGATGCAGGAGCATCGCCAGCAAGCACACGTGGAGGGACAACTCAGCACCATAACGCGCCTTTTGAATTATTTTGGAATCTTAAATGCTGGCGTTTCCTATCAATCTTTTTGGAACTGATTGAAACTCTGAAGAAGATCAAACATTTGGGAACTGAATGATCACGAGTGATATGGGAGTTTCACTCCTAGACTTTAATGTAACAGAAATTAAGTAGCAGTTAGTTTTTTTTCTCGAGTAGATGAGTAGTCGGAGGGAACCCTAAGAACCCTCTGAAATAAATAGAGGTTTTGTATGCCCGAATGGGGCTGCTGCAAATTAGTAGGAGATTGTTGTGATTTAGTTGTTGCTGAATTTTTAGTTCTTGTTTTACCATAGTTGTAGCCATTTACATTTGAATGAATATAACAAAGGAAAATTGATCCAAATGCATGGTGTCACTATTGTTTACAATTCCCTGTTATTTTTTTTCATGAATGAATGAGTTATATTGTTGAGTATATGAAACTGTGAAGTGATTGGGGTAAGTTTCGATTGTTTCTCTTCGTTGAGCTCATGCAAGGTGTGCATACAATCCGCAACGAGTGCGTTGACAGAGTTGGTTTCGACTCAAAAGCTTAGAACAGATATCGTGAAACTTCCATTTGCAAGGAGTGCAAAGGGACTGTTGCAAGGTGTGCACAGTCGTCTGCAAGAACTTAAGTCTTGCGTGAGAATCTGCTGCAAGGAGTGACAAAGTCTGCTTCGACTCATAAGCTCAGAAGAGATAGCGTGAAACTTCCATTTGCAAGGAGTGCAAAGAGATTGTTGTGAGGTGTGCACAGTCGCCCGCAAGAAACTAAGTCTTGCGTGATAATCTGTTGCAAGGACTGCACAGATTGGAAGTTCGACTAAGTATCGGAGCGAGCCCTCTGAGGAGTCAAAGGGTCCGAGAGATAAAGCTCAGGAGAGATAGAGGGGAGAAATCTTCAAAGGGAGTGAAGCTCTGAAGGTTTCACGAATCATCGTCTAAGATCCATCCATGAGGGAGTGGGATCATTCCAGATCGTTGGATCTGGGAAAGGCGCACGAGTTTTAAGTATCTGTGTGCACATAGGAGCAAGGATTCGCCGAAGTCCCGAAGAGGCCAAGGACCGTCCATCATCCAGAGGGACAGGTGGTGGAAGATCCATAACTCCGTAGCGAAAGTACTTCGGAAGTTTTGTGGATAAGGAGAAAGCGAAATCGCCGAAGAACCAAAGGCCGAAGTAGATCCACGCCGTTGGTTGCCAAGAGATACGTGTCGACAAATCTGAGATTTCGGGAAATTTGACTTCGGAGGATTCTAAGCGCGGAGTGTGACAAACTCCCGAAGTCCCGAAGGCCGAAGCAGAACGCAACCGTCCGTTGCGGAGGACAAGTGGCGGGAATCTGTCGTCTTCGGGCAAAATCACTCCGGAAGGAACGAGTGTGCGGGAGGTTGAAACCCCTGAAGCCCGAAGAGCCGAAGTGGATAGTGGTCGTCAAATCCAGAGGGACACGCGTCAACAGATCTTGTACTTCGGGTGGAAGTACCTCGGGAGGAAGCAAGTGCAGAGAGTTTGAAACTCCCGAAGCCCGAGGAGTCGAAGTTAACCATAGCCGTTGATCTGTGGGAGACGCGTGTCAACAGATCGTGAACTCCTAGTGAAGCACTCCGAAAGGAAGTGAGTGTGGGGAAAGTTGAGGCTCCCGAAGCGCGGAGTCCCGAAGTGGATCTTGACCGTCGATCTGAGAACGGAAAATCGACGATGAGGAATCATTGCAGGGAGTGGAGGAAAATTTAGCGAGTGCACTAGTTCGCAGA
>JASDQU010188899.1:1156-14346 GCA_032191745.1 Picea mariana | reverse complement strand
AAAAGACTCATTTCCCTCACTCCCCCTAAAGTCTCTCCTAAAATTACTCCTAGGGTTCCTAGATCCCCTCTCATGCTTTTAATAACTTTCCTAAAATGAAGTTTCTGATTTTTAGTAACTCCTAAATGCTGATTCCTTTTCGCTTTTTACCCTATGTCTCCTACTTTCCATTATTAAGTTTCCTTTATTACAAGTTTCCTCATTTCTATTTTTTTTATTCCTCACTTTTTATTATTATTATTGTTTTTTTTGTTAAACCCAAAATGATAAAAGCGCTTAATAGTCTTTTCAATATATTTTTAAAATCCTAAATTTGTATACTCCCACTCTTTAATAATTTTAATTCTTCTTTAAAATTTAAAAACCCTGGGTTTCAATTAATTTATCCCCCTCTTTACTTTACCCCCCTTTAGTTTAAGAAGACTTTAACTAACACATAGGAGGGTTTTAGTTTACGCCCTTATGTTTATTTTTGTAGGATCTTTTCTTAGGGCTTATCATAATTTTATCTTTGAGATGTTTTAAATTTAGTTTTAAGTTGAACTAGGCGACAATTCATTAGGGGGGTCGTTTTAGGAATTTATCAGGCATTAAGGTCTTAGGGTCATCTAGGTTGTCTCATCATCATCATCAATGTGACGTGCCCTTCAGGATGCACTACGTGCTCCAAGGGTGCCACTCACCTCGTTTGCTTCTGTTGCGCGACGTGCCCTTCAAGATGCACCACGTGCTCCAAGGGTGCCACTCGCCAACTTGTGTTTCTTTTACGCGACGTGCCCTTCAGGATGCACCACGTGCTCCAAGGGTGCCACTCGACGACTTGACAGATTGGTAGACATCTATAACCCCTGGAGTCAACACTTCGCCAGGTGAACTTGTGGGAGACTAAGGGCTCTAAGGAATAAGACCCCCGCCTTATTGCGTGCCCCTTAGAATCATCGTGAGCGACTGTCGGAGTCTTCCCTCAGGGAATCGTGGATCCTCTCGAACTAGATAATCGTTAACCTACAGTTCGAGCCACGGCGGGAGTGCTAGTAGGCTGTGGCAGGGCGCCTGTCCACACCTCTCCCTCATCCTCTCTGGAAATCATGNCAAATCAATAAATATCATGGTAAATAAATCAACTCAATATCGCACTCCCTGACTCAATCTGGAGTCCAAGGGTTCCGTCGATGCCTCTGCATCCTCGAGGTCAAAAACCCTGCACACTCAAATAAACTGAGTCAATAACACTTGTATACAACAATAGTAAAACATCATGTCATCAATCATAACGCATCATCATCAAGGATAAGTGGTTTATCATCATAAAAATCCAGATCACTTGTGAGCAAGTGTCCTCAAAGAATAAGTTTTGTCAGTGCACCAGAGCGGGATGTTACATACACCATTCTTGGACAAGAAAGAAAGGAATGCAATCGAAAAAAATTTAGAAAATTTTTCTTTTCTGATGTGGGATAGAGTCTGTTCTCAAATATTCAAATGTTCAAGTTCAAAATTAGGTCTTCATCATTATCTAACCTTAAATAAGTTTGAATATACACCATTTAAGACAATGATAAACTTATCTAGGGGTTCTATATATTTCAAAATAATTGATCAAAGCGTTGAATCGGAAAGGATAAACTAAAAATTTGAGAAAACAAAAATTTGATAAAAGTAAAAAACATACATTTATGAATCATCCTGAATGGAAACATCCTTCCCAAATATGGGTTCTTTCTCTTGTTCCTCCTCAATCCCAATCTCCCTCGCAAGCACACTCTTAGGTACTCTCTTCTCCACATTAGCCTATATAACACATTTCAAAATTGAAAATTTAAACAATTAAATTTAAATCATTATAACACATTAAATTTAAATGATTTTAAGACAGTAAATGATACATGTGAACTCCCACCCTCTTCAAACTCTCCCAATGAGAATTGAGACAAGCCTTCCCAAGTAGTAGGACATGGAATAGGAATATGTAAACAACACAACTAAAAGCTAAATCTAGGATTCAATGTGTTCACAATTATACAAAATTATAAATGTCGTTGATCTCTTATTCAAAAGAGTAGAGATTGAACAACTATTAGAAAACACATACCTAATTCAACCCATCCAAATTTAAACTTGTGGAATCGAGTCTTCTACTTACTGGAAATTCATTTAACGTATCTCCAAGCTACAATTAATGGCAATAACAACTCGATTATTTCTATAGATACAATGATATCTAAATCTAGAATTAGAAGTAAACTATCATAAAATGCGTCAAACTTTTCCTAACTAGAACACATACGAATATTCGGTTCAGGTCATCATTATGAATGACTTTCTTCCAACCATCCCGGAAAAATTTTGCATACTCCAAAACATCTTCTGTTGACATGGTATCTAGCTCTGCATCTGTTTTATAAACAAATGTGGCCCAAGAATTGGTTTCCAATCGCTGAGGGTTCATGCCAACATCAACATCATAAAAAATTGCTTCCAAATTTTTCCTGATTGCATTCTTGGCCTCTTTTCCAACCTTTGATGTAGCCTGTAACTATGAATGTGAAGAAAATGCCCCTGTTGAGCGAGGTACTAAATATTGTGGAGGCCTCGACAATGTCACACTTCAATATGCCCATTTGTGATCATATGTGCGTCATTTACCAGTCCCATAATATTTGGACGGTAGACTAGTATAATCAAGATGCATGTGCAAGAAAAACTCTGCAAAAATGTGTCTTGCAAAATGGTGTGGAACCTCATTGTTCCACTGTAATTTCTCATATGCCACCAAACATTTGTTATACAAATGTCCTGCAATGTTAGGGTGCTTAAAATATTGCACCTTCAACATCTTCCACTTTGGACCCTCTTTGAAATTGAACATCGAAATGGCTTCTTCTTTTGAAACTCTATTTTTTACTGCCCCCCATTTATCAGGGCCCATCACCTTTGACTTTCGCCGCCTCATTAGATCGACAAAATTGTCAATGGTTGGCCCCATATTCTGATATGCATCCATAAAGCTTTCCAAGGAATGCAAAACAATTTGCAAGTTTTGTTTACTCTCCTGAGGGAGTTCCAAGACCACTAAATCATTTTCCAACCTTCTTTTAACACTTGATCATCGCTCAAGCATCATTGCTTCAGTAATCCATTCCCATGGAATTTCATCACCAACATCCGAAGGATAGGTGGATGTAGGCGTATAATCTTATGTTTCTTGATAACGCGGCCTTCTAAATCCACTTTCACCCTCTGCACCGACATTTGAATATTCGTGACAACCACTCTCTCTTTTATTGTTGTCCCTTGCTCTAAAATCATTGTCTACACACACATTTGAAAGTAATTACAACATTTAACTTCACATAAATTTAAATACACAAAAATACAACAAAAATAAACAAAATCAAAGAAAATTACCATAAATATTCTCTTGTCTTGAGGTATTCCCTACATTCTCAGGTGTAGGAGTATCAATGCGCAACTTATCTAATAAGATTGCATCCATACCACTTGCTTGAGCAGGTTCTGTAGTTGATCTATTCACAAACTCATTTGAATATCTCTTCTGACGAGATTGTTGCTAGTCACTCGGAGTCTCAGTCAAAGAAGGAGTTCTTTTTCTTCCTTCTTGGGATAACTTGGATCATTTGCAAGGAATGTTTGGAGAATCTCGTGTCGACATGTCTCCTCAATATCTATCCACAATGCAGAGTTTATCAATAAAAATGCAGACATGTACCCAAGTTCAAGCAATTAAAAATGCAGAGAGAAATCGAAGTTTTAATCAATCAAGCCGCAGAGGTACTCATTCATAGGAAGTCGCAAAAAATAAAAATTCAGCCATGAATCAATCAACTCAAAGATAAGTATGGGATAGACAGCAGGGAAAATTATTATCCTTCACTCATCATCCATGCACAGAAAAGCAGTGCATTTTAATCTATAGTTCTTTAAACACCAAAGTGAAGACCATCGATTCAGCTCCTAGCCGACTGCTCAGGCATGGACTAATGACTAAAGGGATAAGGGACAGAAGATAAAACCACAATATTTTCATAACAATCAATAAAACCCACACATAGGAGTCATTGAAATCAGAATTTGGGTTCCCCAAGGGAAATCAATTCAGAAAAACAATAAGCAAGGGGATTCATTAAAAGTTCCCTATGGTTGGATCCACTAAAAAAACATATTAGAACATTTCTTTAAGATTCCTTAAAAGTTCCCTATGGTTGGATCCACAACGACCACATATAATGCAATGCATTAGAATCCCCAAAACAAAGATTTTAATCTTCATAACCTCACACATCCACTAATA
Organism: Picea mariana; assembly: GCA_032191745.1. Lineage (NCBI taxonomy): Eukaryota > Viridiplantae > Streptophyta > Pinopsida > Pinales > Pinaceae > Picea > Picea mariana. Next base: position 10,034 of record JASDQU010188899.1, on the reverse strand, counting down.
ACATCAACATGTTTTAATCACGACGAGGTGAAGGTCTTGCATGAACATTAATTATATTGCATTGATTTAAACTTCCGATTAGTATCGTTTAAATGTCATTGAGTTTTTATACTAATTCATTTATTGTCATGTTACATGGGATGGGTTTGAGGGTTGTTCGTATTCCTAATATAATTTAAGATGAGGTGGAGCAAATGTAATATTGGTGAGGCTAAGTTGGAGTTAGAAATCTAGATAAAATATAGTCATATAAAGTGGAAATTCACGTTGATTGAGATAAATCATGACAATAATTTCAAATGTAAGTGCATCATAAACTATTGTAAACATAGTATTGTGATTTTTAATGGGATATATATTTTGAAGAAGATGCAATTGAGTGATTTTTAATTGTCACAAAATTTATGGTGGTAATGAAGCCTATTTCTACAAATAGTAATGTGAGTTTTAATGGCATATATATTTTGAAGAAGATTCAATTGAGTGAGTCTTAATTGTCACAAAATTAATGGTTCCAAATGGTAATGTCTACAATGGTGCTAATGGAGTAGTTTAGGTGATATTCTTACAATATCTTTGATAATATAGAAAATGCTATACATAACTATAAAATATTTTATGGTCACCTAAAGTTACATAAAGGGACCTAATTTTATTATAAACTAAGGGATTTTCACTAAGGGATTTATACCTAATTGTTACATAAAGGAACCATATTTCCACTAAGGGATTTCTTAACTATAAACTCTCTAACTCCCTTGCTTGATATAGTTTTGATTTTATTTGTTATTGATTATTAAACCTAACATCATATCCCTCCATGTCCAAAGTTTCACAAACAACAATGACAATCTAGGACACAACAAAGTAATATGTGAATAACAAATAAAGTAGTTTTAAGTCCTCTTCAATTTTCTCATGCCAATTAGCCAACCCACACTCTTGCTTTTCTTCCACTTTTATCACCTTCCCTACCACATTTTTCAAATACTCCTCCTTTCTGCTTCATAAGCATCCTTGGAAAAAGGGTAGTTATCCCTTTCTATCCCATATGGCTAACACCATTATCGTAGGGAGGTAAAATATAATAAAAAATTAATGGAAGTTGACACCTACATATGCTAACCTTTTAGGATACATGCCAATAACAACTTAGAGGAAGTTTCTTCATATAAATGTCTTGGAGTTTACCTTAATCACAAGTTTAATTGAAATTATAGCATTGAGAAAAGGATCAATGAAGGATATAAAACCTATTTTGCCCTTGAAAACAATTGTAAATCGTATGAATTTTGGCTTTGGGAAAAAAATAAACCCCTTTTGAGGCACTCATCAATCTTGTTATATTATATATGGATTTGAAGATTTGGGTTGTAGCATTTCTATATAATCATGGAGAAATACTAAGAAAATTCAAAAGTTTTTATAATTTATAATCTTAAAATTAATATCATACAACCTATCCTATCCTCATATAATTAGTTATTTCCCCATTAAGATAATGACTAAAACTAGGTACCTAATGTACATGCAGAAGAGACTACTAACATGAAAGAAAATATTCTACCTGTGATTTCTTTAAACTCTAGTCAAAGACACCTATGGATTAATAGGGGTTTTCATAAAGATGCCAATTCTTGGCCAAATCATTTGGGAATGGAGAAGGAGATCACTCTACAAAACATTGATATACCATTAAATATACTATTAAATCGAAATTCAATGAAATATTAATACTTATGAAGAGTTTTGTTAACTAGAAGGTAGGGATAAAATGTTATTTCTATCATAAAAACTTCCTTATGATATGGGTTTTCATTAGAAAATGTTTCTACCATGAGTGGATATATCACTAGTGTTAGGTCACATGGCCCTCATAACATTATGAAGGTATATTACTCTCTCTCATAACATTATGAAGGTGTATTACTCTATCTCATGAATACAACAAAAATCACATGTGTATCATAACACACAAACACATGTAATTATATCTTGCTACAAATTTGAAAATTTTAAGACATAATTTTAAAAAACATGATTATCCTCTATTGTTATCTTCTCAATTTTAGTGATATTTAGGATACCATTCCCATAATCATCACTAATGAAAAATAAATTAACATAATCATTCTCCCTCATGGCTACTTAACACACTAGTAAGAAAAGTCAAACATCAAATTGACTATTTATTTGATCATGTGACTAGCCTTTAATTTAATTTTCTGAATCAAATTGACTTGGTGTTATACTGGTTGTCTACTAGAGAGGTTAGGTCGAAAGGTTTGATTCTTTCACATTTGGATTATATCTAGAGTTACATAAATCTAGATTTAGCTTCCATATCCTTCATTGATGATATTTTGGAGACCAAAATATTCCAAATTGGGTAAGTGTGATCTAGAAAAGGATCATGAAAAATAAAATGGTTTATTAAATGGCTTAGTACATCCTCATATTACAAGTTTAATTGTAAGTTTGTAATGTGGAGGAAGGACATGGCCCTGCACTCTATACTGGTGTTGAATGTGGTGGAAGTATAAGGAAAGAGTCTACATAATTCCTATTCCACACATTTTCACGATATACACTCCACTCAACATATGAATACGAAGGATATATGAGTGTGGCATGTGGAACATCCACCTCACTTCTTTTTTCTCCACACATCCACATAGACTATGATTTTCACAACAGATGAATGCAAAGGAGAGATGGGTGTGGCATGTGGAGCACTTTCCTCACTTCCCCTCACTCTAAACTTCCATATAGCCAATTCTTCCATACTCCTTGCTTTACATTTGTACATAGTCTTCCACCTTCAAGAACTGTAATTTCCAAGAGTGGAAACAACCACCACATGGTTTTTATAGATTTAATTTCCACCATATAGGCCAAAGAGGAAGCCATCATAGGATAGAATATCAATACATCTTTTTCCTAAGGATTAAACCCTTTTTGAGCCCTTATTGGAATCCTTGTAGATCACCTAGTGGACAAAAAACAAGACTCTCACTGGACACTAGTGGCTCATCAAGCGAGGCACTATCAGACTTCTAGAATTGAGGAGCAAGGTGATATATGAAGGATGAGTTGGATCTTCGTGTCAAAGGCCTAGGAACTCACATCATTTGAGTCTCTAGTGGCCTCTAGAACATCTATAAGCCTCTCCCAAGTCTCCTCCAAGAGCTATATAACAAAGGTAAGATTTCGTAAAGGGGAGGAAGAATTGAATGGTAATGTTATGTTTCTCAACTACATAGGTGTCCATCAACACAACCAAGAGTCAATGAGCCTAACCTGACCAAGGAGCTGCTAGGAGAGGAAAGGAGCAAGGAGACTAAAGGTTCAATAAACACATTAGTTACTAATGTCTAGGTTATTAATGAATTAATTAATAAGTTGTCAATTTGAAGTTATATTATATGAATATAAATATTATCAATAACATATGCATTCAATAACTTTGGTCAATATGTGTGAAGTAATAAATGAGTATAATAATTAGTTCCCATCTAAGACTCTTTTATTTATATAAATTAGACTTTATTATCCAAAATGAAGTATTTTTTATAATTATTCCTTTAGTCAAAGGATCACTACAATTGCAAAAGACCACCAAAGTGGGAGACTGGTTCCTTTTTGAGCAATTTACTATGATAAGAGTCTATGGTTTGGAAGAGAAGCCATATCAAAAGTGAGTGTTGAATTTGGTTGTTCTAGAGACTGAAAAAGGTGAAATTCAATCAGTGAATGTTGATCGGATGAATTTCAAGGAAAAATAAAACCTAAAACCTATGTTTTGTAGCATAAAGTGAAAAAAGATTAAAAACAACATTACTTAAAAGATTGAAAACAACATAACTTACGAAAGAGTTAATATAATTTAATGGTAAAAAAGGCATTGTAAGAAACATTGTAAGCTAAACTTCGTAAGAAAATTATGATACTCTAATATTACATACGTAAAAATGGATTTATAAATTGAATTCCTAAAGATTTGAAATTTGTATAAAATACAAAATGTTTGAAATAAAAAGTTTGATAGTTTGAAATTTTTATGATTTTTTTATAAAATACGAAACAATTGAAGTAATTGTGAGTTGGCCGTGGGGAGCCAGCCATGTGGCCAAGCCATGGGAATGACCACAGCTTAGACATAGGGCTGGCCCCCCACATCCAACTCACAACCAATTTTAATAAGATATTATCTATGCACAGAAAAGAATGGCATTTGAATCTAAGTCTTTAACACCAGAGTGAAAGATAGTAGATTCGACTCCTGGCCAACTGCTTAGGAACAGACTAATCACTTAAATGCTTACTCTATTCTTTTGATTGTTAAATTTCTATATCAAATTTAAAAACTTAATATTGGATTGTTAAATGTCTATATCAAATTAACTAATTCCATATTGTTTATAAATTATTTATTAATGTCTTTATATCAAATTCTCATTTTTAAGTATATCCATATTGTTTATAAATTTATTGTTTGTGTGTATAATTTGAAGATATAAACAAGCAATTTTTAAATTGTCTTCAATATTAAGTTATATTAAGATGAGGTGGAGCAAATGGAGCAAATGTAATATTTGTGAGGCTTAGTTGGAGTTAGAAATCTAAATAAAATATAGTCCTATAAGGTGGAAACTCATGTTGATTGAGAGAAATCATGACAATAATTTCAAATGTAAGTGCATCATAACCTATTGTAAACATAGTAATTTGAGTTTTAATGAGATATATATTTTGAAGAAGATGCAATTGAGTGATTCTTAATTGTCACAAAAGTTATGGTGGTAATGAAGCCTATTTCTACAAATAGTAATGTGATTTTTAATGACATATATATTTTGAAGAAGATGCAATTGAGTCTTAATTGTCACAAAATTAATGGTTCCAAATGGTAATGTCTACAATGATGATAATGGAGTAGTTTAGGTGATATTCTTACATTATCTTTGTGATCTAGAAAATGCTTTTCTAGGATGTTTTGTTTTGAAATTCAATCATTCAATATATTTTCCAACATGCATAGTTTACTTATTATAGTGTATAATATATGATGGTTGGCTAGGATACTACATAGGAACTTCTCGATAAATATGATAAATATTATAGTGAGTTAAAGGCTAAATATTTAATAATAATATTGTTTTTATCTAAAGCAGGTCATTATTTCTAATTCTAAGACTTTGCAAAACTGGTGATATTTTGAAAGGGGCATACAAAGAAGTTGAAAATAATGGTAGAAGTGCATAATTATGGATTTAGAAAGATCAAGAAAATTATTGACATTTTAACTCTAAGAACTTATCCTATGTTATACAAAAATAGAAGACAACTAAACAAAGATTAAAACTATTTTCAAAATGATAGTATATCATAGACAGTATACCAAAAACTGTTTTCAAAATAAATGTATATCAAAATGATAGCATGTCAACGATTAAAACTACTGAATTGTGCGATAGATCTGGCCCCTCTTGGCCAAGTCACAGTCCAGTGGACTGTGACTTGGCCGTGGAGGCCCAACCCTATGGCCAAGCCATTGGCATGCCCATGGATAGACCACAGGGCTAGCCCCCCGCAGCCAAGTCACATTCCAATAGACCGTGACTTGGCCGCGAGGGCCTAGCCCTGTGGCCAAGTCGTTGGCATGCCCATGACTTGGCTACAGGGGCCAAAATTTAACTTAAAATTTAAATTAAAAAATAAAATTAAAACTAAAATATTACAGTGGGAATTTTGAGCTTACCTAAAGCTTGACCACCCGCCCGAAGGAGTACCCACCAACATGACAGCACAACCACATGAAGGAGTTCCCACCAACACCAACACGATAGTACGTCCGTGCCCATAGCTTGGCTACAGGGGCCAAAATTTAACTTAAAATTTAAATTAAAAAATAAAAATAAAATAAAAATAAAAACAAAAATATTACAGTGAGAATTTTTATCTTACCTGAATCTCGGCCCGGTCGCCCAAAGGAGCACCCACCAACACGACAACACAATTGCACGAAGGATCATCCACCAAAACCAACACACCAACACATCTCGGCCAAAACCACGTATGCACTCACAGTCGAGAAAAACACTCATTCCCTCACACAACACCACTCAGTCAATCACTCACAGTCACAGTCGATCAGAACGTTACATTTTTTATGTCTGGATAATATATAAGAAGTGTTTCGGCCGAAAGAATAGTTCGGCCAAAATAATAGTTTGGCCCAAATAATCTTTTAGCCGAAAGATGTTTTTAGCCTGAATATCTTTCGGCCGAAAAGATATTGTCGGATGGAAAAAATCCGTCCAACTAAATTTCTACACAAAAATTGAGGATGTCGTCACTGTACAGTTCGATTTGACATTCCATAGTTTGACCGAAAATTAGTTCGACAAAAAAAAGTATCTTTCGGCCGAAAATAATATTAGTTCAGTCGAAACAATGTTTTTCAGAATTTTGGAGATCAGATTGTCACGAAAGTGTTACCCAGCTCCATGAATTTACCTTGCATCTAGTAGAGTTCTCGAGGACGAGGTGACATCCTCGACCAGAGGCAATACCAGTAGTAGGGGGACCTCAAGACGGAGAGGCTGAGAGAGTTTTGAGACGGGTGGAGCAGAACCTCACCGCGCTTACTCGTGCAGTTCCCATGGCTGAGATCGAGGATCTCCCACCATCGATGCAACCTCACGTAGTTGGGGTGCCATGGACCTAGGTAAAACTCTTCCAACATTTGGCAAACATCGTTGTTCACTATGGCAGGGCCAACAAGCCCCGTGCTTAGCTAGGATGGACCACTCACATGTTGAGCGCACTCTTTGTATATTTTTTAGGGCATAAGCCCTGTGATGTATACTGAATTTATATTTTTTTGAGGCGCTTGGGCCCACCGATGTACTCTGACACTTATGGAAATATATATATGTATTCACATCTTTATGTATTATGGATCACATTTTTACAAATGTATGTACATGTGTATGTGTGTGCTTCTTTTTATGTATGTGAAATATGCCAATCTAATACTTGATTATCTAGAGTATCTATGATTTGATTTAATCTCCTAGGAACATTGATATATGTAATGTAATCAAAGAAATGTTCTAATATATGTACTCTAAGGAATCATTGGTGTAAAGTAGGATCATAAATGTGGTGAACCCCATTTAACTGGGACACAACTAGCTTTGCATCTAAGTAGACCCGGAGGTGAGAGATACCATGTGATAGAGTGTCACGAAGCAACTCTATTACTACACTGTACTCGATGACATTTTTTGTGGAGTCACCTAGATAGATACCTCCAGAAGATAGCAACTGGCCTTGAGGCATGAAAATCATGCAATCTGCGGAAGTGAGCCTCTGAGTGTGTCGGTTAGCGTCGTTCGCTAACCCAAAAAACACCTCTTATTCACTTGACATCTTCCACAGTGAAAAATATGACATCAATAACGACACGTCCATAAAAAAAACACAAAAAGATAATTGTATAAGAACTATACATATGTATAAGAAGTCACCCAAGGTGGCCCACCTACAAGTAATACTTCTTAAGGTATAGCCCATTTCTAGGATCCACCAAAGAATTTCCTTCAAAGTCAACTAGATGGTAAGCGCCCTTCTTTAATACCTCCTTCAAAATGAAAGGTTTGAACCACATGGGTTTGAACTTGTCTGCCCCTAGGGGATCCTTATCTTGGTCGTAGACCAAGATAAGGTTACCTTCGGAGAAAATCCAAGGACAAATGGACTGATCATATTGACAAATGACTCATTTCTTGTGAGACTTGTTAGATAAGGGTGTGTCACAATGTTTCTCATCGATCTACTCGAGATATAATAAGTGTTCCTCAAGTGGTGAAGTGTATGGAAATAACTCTACTGCCAACTTTAGATATGGGATATGGCACTCTATAGGCAAGACTGCTTCCAACCCATAAACAATTTGAAAGGGTGAGAAACTGATGGCAGTCTTTATAGACATTCGGTAGGCCCATAACACCGAGTACAACATCAAATGCCAATTTGACTTGGCAAAATTGATATTTCAGTGTAGAATGGTCTTGAGGGACTTATTCATTGCTTCCACCTAACCATTCACTTGTGGGTAGTAGGGTGATGAATTCTCTTGCCTCAACCCAAGCTTTCATTTTAACTCAGACATCATTTTATTCTGAAATTGACAATCTCCTTTGGGATGTCGAACCTTGCTATTATCTAGTTAAAAAGAAAGAGAGTTGTTATCTCACCATCATTATTAAATGTTGACATAGCCTCGACCCTCTTTGTGAAGTAGTCTACTGCTGCGATGATATAAAGATGCCCCCTGGCTGAGGCCAGGTAGCATGTAGTAAAATCAATCCCCCACTTGGTGAAGGGACCGATAGTAATGACGGGAAACATGGGAGTAGGATGTTCTCTCATCTTCCGGGAGAATATCTGACACGGGTGGCACTTCTTGAATGATTCAATGCAATCCTTGATTAATGTTGGCCAAAATTAACTGACTCGTACAATATTTTGGGTTGTTTTCAACTCATACAGATGACCACCACATGCTCCAGTGTGGCAGTCCTTAAGAACGAGTTCCAGTTCTTTGTGAATGAGGTAGTAGTGAATAACACAATCTACACCTCAATGATACAAAGTGTCATCGAGTATGACATAATTTCATGCCCGATGGCATATATGTCGATGCTTATCGTCGAAAGCAGAGGCGGGTGACTTCAAAGTCTCAAGATAGACTAGTATATATGTTGATACTGAGAGGGGGGTGAATCAGTATCAAGTACAATTTAAAACCTTTTTCAACTTATACTTAAACCATTCAACTATATCCAATGAGCAATGAATAATAGTATAA
>JASDQU010188897.1:23072-34054 GCA_032191745.1 Picea mariana | reverse complement strand
CAGTGCCAACGCTGCCCACAATGTACAAGAAGGAGGGATGGCCCCTATAAGCTTACGTTGCACATATTAGATCATTGTTGGCATCGTAAAATAGTCACGACAATATATTCTTGTATAAGCCTCTCTAGCATATTTATTCACACCATATTGTCATCAAAAGGATTCTCATTTCACATTATACAAATTCCTCCCACAACATTCTCATGCTCATAAACCCACTCATATTTTATCAATACACAATGTCATCATCTACATTGGAGGATTTGAAACAATGCCATCTTCTTTCTCTTCCTCATGGTAATGCCATTACTTGGAGATTTTTAAATGGTGCCATCAGTCATCTTCATCGCTACCAACACCACATGGTGCACATAGTCAGATCCAAAATTAAATAGATGGAAAATTGAAAATCCAATTTTGTCCCGCCCGTTATCACCTAATTGATCCGATCCCATGAGTTTTCACATCGTCATTCAATTTTTTAATTCTTAATATTTTACCAAATCACCACGTAGATTCGTTATCTCGATTATCCTTGCCTCAGACATATGATACGTGGTCACTGAAAAGACTTTGTGCACTGAGACCCATTTCTACCATTGAAACCATCTATCAAATAAACTACTTAAAATACAACACTTTGGTGGATCCTTCTACTTTTCAGCTCCACCATTTTGGCAGCACAATGGAAATGTCTCACAAATTTCCATATAGGTTGTCTTTTTGTACCATGATATCTCCACCAACTTCGAAAACTCCACAACAAGAAACTAGACCTATGATATTTTAAAGAAAGTTGTAGATGCACATAGGATCATGGGCACCGTCGGGGCCCTGAGCTTCAAGGATTTCCTCAACGCACAACTCTGGGTTTCCCTCATCACATTTCTCTATGTATATCTCCTGGAGACCATGGACCATTATATGTTATACCATTTGGTCTCCATATTAAAGTTAGGAGGAGGAGCACTCGATAATTCATTTGGATTCTTCACATTCCAAACGAAATGAAGCTCGGAGACAATATTTATTATTATACTCAATGTCAATGTTGTAAGATCGCTCCCCACCATAGTAGATCTTGAATGGGCCATTCATGGAAACAAATAATCCATGACCACACACATCATTCGTCTTCCCCTATTAATCACCAATTGATTTTTAACCAAAATGACCACCACCTATTTTGTTTTGTAGTTGCTACCTAAATATACGTTGATATGCGAATAATCAATAAAAGAGAGCAATTGGATAATAAAGTCACTGATAACAAGAGCATGTCCTAGAATCCAAATATCCCTCTTCTTCCATGCCTTCCACACATCCCATAAGATAAAAGAAATTACTGGAACTAACCAAATGCACCAGGCTACCAAATCTTCTGTCTTGGGAATAATTATAACATGCACTTCATTTTCCATATTTATTACACCCAAGAAATTTCTTCGACGAGGGAATATCCATTATACTTTGAAGATACAACGACAAGATTTTCATTCCATATTTATAGTCGATGGCTTCAAATTTCGGGCATGGATCCAACTTTGCAGTGATAGGTGCCATTGATCATGATATTGATTCCTTCATTTCTCCCATCTCTCTCACTGTTCATATCAATCCCACCGAATCCAAATGCAAGCTATCTCTCTTATTTTCCTAGGCCCTCCTGTGAGGGAGTTAGGCATGGTCATGCTCTGATACTATGTTGAGTTTTCATAAGGGATGATATTGTGTGTATATATATATATATATATATATATATATATATATATATTATTATTATTATTATTGAATATGAAAAAGGATCACAAATTAAAGATAGATATCCATAGGACAATAAGATATATCCTCAAGGAAACTCTCAAGGGGGAGAAAATCTTGCAAAATTTCCTCAATATAGATTCCTCCAACATGTACATATTCATACAATGCTATTTCATGAAATCAAGACCAAAGAGACCCAGGCACGAACCAACATTATCCTCCTAGATAAGTGTATACTACTCTCTTGTACTTATGTTCAATGAGTGATCAAAATGACTCAATATAACCTATATTTATACTCTAAAAGACCTAAAAGACACGACTTATCAATAAACCCTTTCAAAGCTACACTTAGGAATAACCAATACAATTACACTTAGGAATAACTTCCAAAATTACATAAAATATCAACACTCTCCTCATTAACATGCATCACTATGATCGTGGCAAGATGGAAAACTAAAGGGGAAGACTAAAAATCATCTACATGATCCTCTACACATCTATAGGGTCCCCATCAACTGGCACAAGGAAAACAACAACATATTCATAGCGACGATCTTAGCATAAAAAATGTGACTACGAATCCACTGCATCAACAAATAAAACACAAGCATATTAAACATAAGGTGTACTCTCACATAGTTCTCACCTTACTCATTTTATAATTTGCAAAGTTACACCATAATATATTTCACATGGCCAAAAAAATTTAAGCCATGCAAAATGACAAAATCGAGGTGGACCTCAATCTCCATGTTGGGGGAGGTGCCCTTTCAAGACATGAGATGAAAGGATGATAACTAGGATGGGTGATAGTCAACATGAGACAAATTGGCTGTTAAGTTGTAATGATGGCACAAGTGTCAAATCATTTGGAGCACCAAAATTTGAACAAAAATTGAAGTGCTTTCCACCCTCAAAAATCACTCTCCATTGCTCAACTCATACAATCAACGAACAATCTTTCCAAAGCTTAGCAAGCAAGGTTTATCCAAGCATACAAAAAACAAGTGATATCTCTATAGCATAACAAGGGTTCTCCAGAGCAAGGGTCTCTCCAAAAGACAATAGACATAGTATCTTCAAGCAATAAAACAAGGGTCGACCTTTTCAAATTTCAAATATCCTAAGCAAGGAATATTTTAGGGGTGAAATTTCTCCCATGGGAGAAATTAAGGCGTTCCAAATTTTTATTGGGCGATTTTTTTTGTATTGTAGTGGTTTTTTTAAAACTTTTATAATTCACCCCTAATTTATTTTAAAATAAAAATCATATAGAGAGATAGCCCATGTTTTTTTGAGGGAGAGAGAAAAATATATATTTCACCTCTCAAATTTGGAGTTGCAAGGTTCCATTTACCCAATTTCCAGAAATATGAGAATTTATGGGAGCAAATTTTCCCTCCCATTTGGTATAAATCAGGGTTTATGGTTTAATTTGCCCCAATTTCGTGGTAAGGGCAGCTACAATCTTCCATTCACCTTATTTTCAAAGAACAAGGGGATTTATCTTAGTGATTTGTCCTTCCCGTCTGGTATAAATCGTGTATGATTTCTTGGTGGAGAAGAGCACCATTGAGCACAATTTATTCATAGCATTTGGAGGGTATTGAAAATACAAAGCAATAACACGAGTCTTGAATCTTTGGCAGCGTTTGGATATCCTTCTATATAGATTTCAATTCGGTAATCAATTTGGCCAAATCTGTAACTTTAAATATTTATTTATTCTAGAAAGATTTCAAATTTTAATTGTACTTATTTAATTTTTATTTTCATTGCATGCTTTTGAAATCAATTTTCTATTGTAGTGAAAGCAAGATAAGCTATTAAGAGGAAATTGCAACTTCAAATTTCTTTGAGCAACTGTTTATGTAGCTGTAAGTAATGGAAAATATATTTTATCATGTTCATTTTTGAGTTATCATCATTTAATCTATTATATGATTATGTTCCAGTCTTCATAGTTTCTTACTTTTTCTAGATGCTTTTCTAGGGCAAGTCTTCCATTTTCATTAACATGATTAGCATAGCATAATCAAAAGTTCATTAGAATGACATGTATGGGTTAGTTATACTATTAACATAGTTGCTCTTTATTTCTACCCTTTATACATGTATTAGATAATGTTCCAAATATTGTATTTAGTATAACCAATAATACATACATACCAAAAATGTAAAACTAGTGCAATTCTATCATTTATAGAGCCATGCAAACTATCCCAATTAGCTTTGTCTCATCATAAGTTGCTCATGGGATTTTTAAGCTAGTTTTATAGTGAGAGTTGGTTTAAAATAACTGCCCCTGTTGACTTAGGCTTAGGTTGGCTACATTTGTGTTCCATGGATTGAACTTAGCTATGTGAATATCAAATGTTCAACTTGTTATCCAATTTTTTATGTGAATATCAAATGTTCAAATTGCATCGAAGTTATTTCAATATTAACCTTAAGTATCTACATGTTGGTATTTTAAATAAAATATCTACTATACCTTTGTAGCCACATTGAGATGAGAGATAATATGGAAACCAACAAGCTCCATGGTTGCTTCTTGCACATAAATGGTAGATTCATGAAACCTACCCTCCACAACACATTTAACACGTGTATCACCTAACTCTCTTGAATCTACTTCAACGATTGCACTAACCTATGGCATTGCTAGAAACATGCGATAAGACAAATTTATCCTTCATATAATAAATCAAATATGATACGAATTAATTACTAAAATAATCTGAATCCTACTATACATGATGCATATTAAATTGACTGTTTTAAAGCAAAATATCCAAGGTTTTCATTAATCCCATCAAAAAACAATAAACTCTTACAACTCTTAGTGCCCCACCTCTGGGAATTGGTGAGTTTTCTTGTAATAAAGTTTGTATCAAAATAAATATCATCAACCATGACTATGTAAATCATGTTTATGAATCTCCCCTCAATTAATAATTTTAAGATGTATAACTATATACTAAAAATCTATCAAATATTTGATCAAATACTCATGCCAAAGATCTTTGTTTCCCATAACATTTTTGGATAAAACTGTAGAAGCAATTCTAATTGTATGTTCAATGTTGTGTGGATGAGCTATCTCTGCAATAGATGCTCCCTAGTCAATGTATTCTCTCTAACCCCTTATTGAGAAAACACGGCCTACATTCATAAGCAAGGAAGACTAATCATTGGTATGACTATTATATATTGTTATTATTATTGTCTATGTCAACAACATGAAAAGTAAATGTCTACATGTAGGCAGTTTTGAAATGGTGGATGAGAATTGATACAACATCAAAATGGAGAAAGTGGAAAAAATAGATGCCTTTAAAAACCACCATGTTTTTGGATGAATAATTAAGAAAACCACCACATGGGTATGGACTTAGTCATTTAAAGAGCCATCTTATAGGAAAACCAATATCCTAGTTTGTATTTAAAAGTTGGAATTCTATCAAGAAATCTAAGCCTAATTAGAGGATCCACTTAGGCATAACAGTAGGGATCGATTATGTCTCCATGTTTTGATAATACAATTTGGAAGAAAACCTAATTACATGACCCAATTATACCTTAGAGTTGGGAAAAAATAGCCTAGATAACTCTCTGTCAACTTGTACATTATATCTTCCTTGCCCCTTTTGACCTGGGATTAGGTTGGCTACATCTTTTCCATGGATTTTTTTTAATTTCTATACCCATATTTACAATCCTTGCCATAGTTTTTTTGATGGGCGAAATTGACCGCTCGTCAACTAGAGGAGTGAATCCGGTCCGAGGTTGTCTACTTAACCCAATCCATTTGGATTAATCCACTCTGATAGGTTTAGCAGCTCCGTTGGCTGATCTATGTCGTAAGAAAGAAAAAAAAACAAAACTAAAGAAGATAAAATAACTTGATGAATAACACTCGATGAAAACTATATACAGATCTAATATATATTTACAGTTTACTAATTAATATTTATAACATAAGTCTACTTATTATATGTATAATATATTCAAATGACTTTATTTCTAATATATATATATATATAACATTTACAAAATACGAATTTTAATCTAAATCCGTGAAAATCGAATATGGATTGATTTATTAAACAACAACAAAGCTACCTTTCAATCTTTTTGATTTATTTTCTTATAGTGTTTATAAACAAGAAATGGAATAACAAACTGTCTAATTGAAAACATAAATCACAGATAATAGAAAATGTTTTAGCTACAGGAGGTTTCTGTATTCATTAAACTAATGAAATTAAACTAGCAAACTGACCTGTTATCACATCCCATATTTGTTAAGCATATAGCATCCAATCTCCCTGTCTGATGAGATAAACCCGCAACAGATCCTGCAATTGCTTCTCATAAATGTGAAGCAATAATGATTTAATTCGAATGATAGAACATATATGATATATAATCACAACAATCTTGTCATTTCACAAGCAGCCACATTAAGATAAATCATGCTGTGAAAACTTCTGCATGAATGTTCAACATATGATGAAGATAAATCTCTTAATCCCAGGTTTAAACAAAATGATTACTGTGAGTTAAATATGGAACATAAAATATGGATAATATATAATTTTTTCTCATATCAATATGTAGTAAACCACGACAGTGAAAGCAATCACAATCTAACTGCAAATTGAAACAATCATAACTTGAATAAAACCACAATATGGAAAAGCTAAAGCTGTAACCAATATTATATTTCATTCAAGTCTGTAAATGAAAAACCTATAGTCTTTCCCCAGGCAGAGATGGTCTCATGTTTACAACATAACATTCTTATATAGGTTTAGGAACAAAATGTTTCCTATAGATAACATCAAATGTGTTCCAAAAATGTGGGGGATGCAACCTCCCAGATTTTACTTGATATCAAAAAAAACTAACAGCCTATTCTATTTACTAAAAACATAAAGATGGTATGGCTGAGAGAACCCAACAGTGCTTCAAATATCCTTAGAAATCATGGGTTCCTGTTAACAAACAAAAATGGGGAAATTTTAGATATGTTTTCAATTATCAAGACAAGCAATTTGAATTTTTCTAACTAGCTACATAATCTCACGATTCTGTAGCTAGTTATAATTATAACTAGAATCATATTTTATTAAATCAAACAAAACAAACTAAAAAGTAATCTATGCAAACAAATCGTGTATCCTAAATTTAGAAAGACAAAATCATACTAAACTTTGAAAGAGATCATACCTCAAATTAAGGGATTAAAACAAATCAAGTAATCTTAGAGTTTACTATTGTTGTCGCTGCTTCCACGTTCTTAAAAATAACAAACCCTGTGGTTTTTAGGCCTTTGTCCTTTGCTTGAGCTATGGATTGGAGTTTTCTATTCTAATTTGTTAATGAATCCACCTGGTCTTCCAAAGATTTAAGCCGGGACTGTAGTAAAGGCACATCCGTATAATACCAGTCGATCCATGATCGACACTCATTACAGTGTGGCTGTAGGGACTGTGCATTGGCACTGATAGCATTAAAAATTGGAGAATCGTCCATTTGAAAGGTAGGTTTGTCACTGAGCTTGATACCAGGAAAATTAACATCGACGTTGACCTTAAGATTTTTCCCTATGTGTTTTTTAACAGTCTTGGTACAACTCTTAGGATACGGATCCAGTTGAGTGTCAGGTTGAGAAACATCAGGGTGGGTCGAGGGTTCCAAATTAGAGACAGGATCATAGGGCATGAGTGAAGGAGGAGAGATGATAGGTTTCACAAGGGTTTCTGTGATAACAGGCTTGTCAACCTGTCCCAACTCACTACTACCAAATCCATTTCGTAACAGAAAAGCATCCCAACAATCATTGTTTAATTGAAACCGATGCACAATGATGATTTTGATTAAACCATGATGGAATAAACTAGAATCATACTTCTGTCTCCTAAACCTCTTTCCCATCTTGTACAAACTTCTAAGCAGAAAGTAGGGCATGTTCAATAGGAAATCAATGAGGCTCATAAGCAATCGCAGGTGATACAATAAAACCAACCCAAATCTCCCTTCACACGTAATAAATTGCTTCACAATGGATAACATATCATGCCATTTAGGTTTTAAAGACGAGACAGGCATACCTCGGTCGCAACTGGTAATTTTCGTTGAGGTGAACAACAATGACCAGGGAACCTCTTCGACTTTTGTGTTCTTAAACCACTTTTGGCCGACAACTGGTAAACCTGTAGCTTGGATTAAAAATTCTTCATTCCCCTCTAGCTGCATGTCACCTATCTTTGATATGCAACCGTCAAATGTCAACGCGAACTCTTGAGAAACTCTCAGATTGAAACCCTTAAACTTTTCAATAAATAAATTCCAGCCATTTCTTTCTAAGTCATCTATGGAGTTGTCATAAGATAACAAGGTTTGGATGCCATTGGGATCAATCCTTACCATCGGAGCCATGGCTAACATAAAGGAATCAACACATAAATCAGAGGTAGGGTTTGATAAGAAAACACACAGCCATAGCCCCGAGCTTTCACAAAGTAATGACAGTTTGAAATGGTAGGCATAGGCATTAATCACCATGCGTGGGAGTGAGATCGTGAAGCCCGAGGCCATACAGAGCAATAATATCATGTTGTACCTCATATGATACCTTGGGATATGGGTAGTGTAAGGATGTAAGCACTTGAATACCATAGAATGCATGTTTATGACTTGATTACAAAGTAAATGTATCAATTAAACATTGGATAATTAAAAGTTTTATGAATAAAAAATGCCATTGGTATTAATCAAATATTGATGAGTGGGAGGTTTTTTACTTATGTAACCAAGGCATGTTTAAGACCAAGGGGTTATAAACAAGGAAAACAATCAGGTTCATAACAAAATACAAAAATTTGACAATAGATCATATGAACAGTTATCCTTTGATAAAAAATCAAAACAAAGTGTGAATTCCAGCAACAAGTTTTCATGCTTACAGTCATGAAAACAAAAATCGAAAGGAAGGTATGTAAAAAGAGATAAGTGATAAATGTTGTTGCTCATGACGAGTAATGAAAATTTACAGACCCTGTGTAGGAAACTTATAAACAATAGAAATTACATTATTGCTGCCAACAATGGCGACACACTAGGAGAAGCAATTATCTCTGCCAAATGAACGAGTTCAGATTAGGATAATCAGAAAAAACATCAAATCGAAAACAACCAAAAAGCTGTCAAAACATCATTATCAATTATAAAGCATTCCAGTTTCAGATTACTGTTATTTTAAAGAGACGAAAACTGATGACAATCCTAACAAAAGAGAGTCACGATATTAGAGTTAAAATCTTCAATATTGTTGATAGGGCCATTGCTGCCAGCATGCATCTATAGCCTTGACAGGGATGTCATTTAATCCACTCTTATATCTGTATCCTGCCAAGAAGTTCCATATCAGAACGAAGGACATTTAAGGTAAAAATGAATCCACATCTGAGAATTTTCATATACCTGACATTGCTTCACTGCCAGTGGGCCTGTTCAGTACCCCGATGAAGTTATCTTGGCGTCATGCATGCATTTACCCGCTGCCAGCAGACCTGTTCAGTATCCCGACGAGTTTACAAGCACTTCCCAAAAATCCTTGAGGATTTATTTAGTTTTAAAGATTTTTAATAGAGTAGGGTGATGATGAAAATCCTGGTTTTTGGATATATCTTAGTAAATTACAGATCTTGAAGAAATTTCTTAGCTGTCCTTTATTAAGATCTAGAAATAGTTTGTTAATAAAACCGACTTTCAAGAGCAGGGAAACATCTCTGAGTTGTTCTCTTAAGGAACAAGGACAACGTAAGAAGGATTTTTTATGGATGATCGTGAGTAACTTCAATTACAGATTGAAATCAAGAAATGCCTTTCAAACAACAAGTTATCTTTAACATGGTTGCAAACTCAAAAAAATATCACAATTTATGTTTAAACAACTTTCAGTAGTCATTTCTGAAGGGAAATTTTTCTATTATCTCTATCTGAACTAACCCATGATGCAGGCATGTGTGTTTCAAAAAGAGACATTGACAAACATAAGAGGAAAAATCAAAACAAACCAGCAAAGAAAAACCAACAAAAAACAAAACAGAAAATATTTACACAGTTTACATGGGAGTGTCATCAGGAAAAGTGCCTTTTTAGAGCTTGGCCATTCACCGGAAAGGTGTCTGGCGATCCCTCTAAATTTTGTAATCGGAAGGAGCTAGGACCCAATTTCTCAGCAATTAAAAATGGTCCCAACCACAAGTTCTGAAACTTTGCATGCTCTCCTTTTACCTCATGAGGTTTGTCCCATTTTAGGACAAGGTCACCTACCTCAAAATTTCTGTCAGAGGCAGAATTGGAATCAAACTAGTTTTTAACAATGAGTTGATGTTGATCCAATTTCAGTTTTTCTTGATCCCTCACTTCTTCTAATTTTACCAAAGCGTTAATTCGACTTTTCAAAGGGGGATAGTCTTCTTCCTGTACTTTCTATGCTAACTGCAGAGATGGAAGAAGGACATGTGGTGGAAGAATCGCCTCTCTTCCCTAAATGAGAAAGAAAGGTGAGTTACCCATAACAGTTTTAGGATTTACTCTATCAGCCCAGATTGTGTTTAACAATGGGTTATGCCAATTCTTATGGTTCTCAGAGAATGTTCTCTTGATAATTTTGATCAGATTTTTATTAGTCGATTATGCCAAACCATTGCCTTGGGGGTAATAGCTGGCAGAATACTTTAATTTAATTCCTTTTTCTAGAGAAAAATCACTCATTTCAAGAGACAAAAAATAAGAGGCATTATCAAATACCAGGCATTCAGGGATACCGAAACGAGTAATAATGTTTGAATTCAAGAAAGACATTACTTGACTGGTATTTACAGCTTTTAATGGGGCAGCCTCAGACCACCTGGTGAAGTAATCTGTGGTTGTTATGATATACTTATGCTGCTGCAAGGATGGCGGGTTGATTGGGCCTATAATATCTAGACCCCACTGCTGAAACGGGGAATGTACCGAAACTGGTTGCAAAGGAAAAGCTTGTTTCTGTATCCGTCCAGATGTTTTTTGACAAATTAAACACTTGCGACACAAATCATGAGCGTCTTTAAAAAGGGTAGGCCAGTAATAACCTGCTCTTAATACTTTATGGGCAGTGGTATCTCCACCAAAATGCCCACCGGCATCTCCTACAT
>JASDQU010188897.1:0-13569 GCA_032191745.1 Picea mariana | reverse complement strand
TTATTTCTCTTTGTGCACCACTGTACACACACTCAATGCCCACTTGGCAGAGATTCTCACAGAATCCGCAATGATTATGTTAGCAACTGTGTCTCAGCTACACAGCCTTGCCTCTTGAGGTGTTCAGCAACCTCAAAGGTCTTCTTCCCGAGCTATTGACTTCAATCTGTGCCTCAGCACGTCTCTGTCTGACTCCTCGCGAGTTCAGAAGTGCATCCACTGTGCACTGGGATTCAGAGTCTCAACCCTCTGTCACGCCCTTATGGCATGAACCCTCAAAAACCTATCAAACCTGAAATCAAACCAACTCCCTACAAATACATGATAACAATACACAATTGCAGCATATAATGAACACACACATACAGACATGCATATAATGACAGAAAATGCAGGAAAAACTGCTCTGTATTAATAATGGCAAATGCCTGTATATTTTACAAGGTGTTCCCTGAGCTCTCTCTTGGATCCTCTGCTCTACATGCAGATTCTACTACCCCTCCTTTTTTTCAAATGAGATCTCAAAATCTCTTTTACATGAGGCGGCTCAATCGAGCGCTTCCCTCCAGGATTTACCTACCCTATTGATTTACAATCAATGGACTGTCTAGTCTGCTATCTAGAACTAGATCTCAGTCGATCTATAATAAATTCCTATCTTATCTACAGCCTACGCAAAGACATGGCATTCACGGCTCACCAGCCTAAGACATTAAATTACATTGAATTTCAAATTCAAAATGAGGCTGCGCCTCCCTTTCCACCCTGAATGGGCGCGTGCTGACGTGGCTGGCTGGCTGCATGGAGAGATGCTCCTACATCACTATTGGGCTCAATCCTTACCACCGGAGCCATGACTAACAGAAAGGAATCAACACAGAAATCAGAGGTAGGGTTTGATAAGAAAACACAGAGCCATAGCCCTGAGCTTTCACAAAGCAATGACAATTCGAAATGGTAGGCAGAGGCATTAATCACCATGCGTGGGAATGAGATCATGAAGCCTGAGGCCATACCGAGAAATAATATCACGATGTACCTCATATGATACCTTGGGATATGGGTAGTGTAAGGATGTAAGCACTTGAATACCATAGAATGCACGTTTATGACTTGATTACAAAGTAAATGTATCAATTAAACATTGGATAATTAAAAGTTTTATGAATCAAAAACCCCATCGATATTAATCTAATATTGATGTGTGGGAGGTTTTTTACTTATGTAACCAAGGCATGTTTAAGACCAAGGGGTTATAAACAAGGAAAACAATCATGTTCATAACAAAATACAACAATTCAACAATAGACCATATGAACAGTTATCCTTTGATAAAAAATCGAAACAAAGTGTGAATTCCAGCAGCAAGTTTTCATGCTCACAGTCATGAAAACAAAAATCGAAAGGAAGGTATGTAAAAAGCGACAAGTGATAACTGTCATTGCTCATGACTAGTAATGCAAATTTACAGACCCTGTGTAGGTAGCTTATAAACAATAGAAATTACATTATTGTTACCAACAAGTTTTTACTTTGATTTTGAACCATCTGCATGAGAAATATATGGTATCTTTAGGTTTTTCCGGATTGGCCTAATGGCTTCAGTTTTAAATTATTTCTAGAATTTCAGTTGCAATGATTTTTGGATTATTGAGCAAGCGATGGGAGTATAATTAATTTACATGGGATAATATCTGTAAGGTATTCAATTGTAATGAGAAAAAGAGAGGAAAATATTGTTTCTTCAAGTTGAAAATTCTCTCCTCTAAATAACAACTCTCCTCTAGGTTCTATCTTCCAAGCTGAAGGGTGCACCTTTGCCTCCTCGAAGCTTCCTCTTAAAATGTTTTCCAAATTTACTGGATATTTTCCCCTTTTTTTCCATCTACAACACTCCAATCTCACTTTTCATTGAGGACTTGTTTCTTTGTAACACTTATCCTATTGCAACATTGTCAACTAGACTAGATCTTTAAAGCCAATGTTACTTAAATTTGGGCAGCCTTCACACATTATGCAATTAACCATCTATCTTATCTTTGGTAGGTGTTGTGGTCAATATTCTTCGCTGGTGTGTTGACATTCTTAGTGTTATGAGTCTGGTTCTCCTTAGGCCAATTTTAGCCCATATGTGTATAACCCCCATTTTATCTCTCGTAACCCTATTCTAGATTTACTCCTTAATTTGTGTCATTTCATAATATTGTTCCTTGAAGAGAACATCATGTAACCCTATTCTAGATTCATTAGTAAATTTGAGTTATCTAACAATCCCTTTCCTTGGAGACAACACCTTAACATGTAAATTTCCTTCACAAGAGAGTTCTTCCTTTGAGTAATACAATTATCCCATTAATAAGAGAGTTCTTCCTTTGAGTAATACAATATCAACAATTTTCCATAAAAATGAAATTTGAATCAAGCTTATAGTAATCCATAGGTCTCCTAAAATGATTCCTTTCTAATAAAGACAATCGATAACTAGAATGACATAGTTAGAGACAATCCATTCCCAAAACACTTGGGCAACTCTGCATTCCCATAAAACATGCTTGGTAGTCTTTGCTTTGCCACAAATCACACAATACCCATATGTTATATTTCAGAGGTAGAGTCTGTCTTTAATTTTTATGATTTAATTGAGCACTGAACCATCCAAGCATTTCGGTCATAATAGTCTTACCAAAGGAGCATTCTAATCCTTCTGGGTTAGTCCTTGAGCATCCAAAGTCATCTTTATTAGAATTGATTTTGAAATTTTTTCATACTTTAATATGATGATGTGATAAAGTATTTATGGAGTAGAAGAAAGTAATAATGAGCACAAAATTGGATTGTGTCACATGCCAGAGTATGTTAAATCAGATATGTTTTGTCTTTTCTGAGAATCATTTCCTACATTCTTATAGAAGACAAATTTTGTAGTTTGAGAATGAGATTGTTGAGATTTGGGTATCAAGTCAAAGTTTCTGATTCTTAATCATCACTTCTAGTTGGAAATTCCCCCAAATTTGCTTGCAAAAATATATTTATCAAAATTTGTGAAAATTCCAGTGTTATGATTCATATTTGAGTTTGAAGTTTCTTCAAACAATAGATCAACAAAATTCAAGGGACAAAGTTTGGTATGCTGATTACTTAGGGTACAAATCTTTGTTGAAGCCTAACCAAATTTACTTTCGACTAGAAAGGATGAACTCCATCCTTTCTTGGCCACACTACAATTTTCTACCTGTACTGCACAATACAAATTTTTGAAAGGATGTGGATTATGACATAATTATTGCAGACATTAAATTCATGTCAAAGGTGGAGATAATTTCATGATTGTCGCATTGATTTATATATTATGCTATTTTGTTTGTTGATAACAAGTTTTAATAAATCTTTAAAAATTACCACATAACAGTTCCGCCTCCAATACTCATATAGACTAAAATATAGCTGTGGATATTGTGTATGACCTGTTGGAATGAGAGATTGCATTTCTTCATCATCCTTCACTCAACGTATAAGTAACAATGAAACAGGCCCAATATCCATACTGAGGGAGGAGTGGTTTTTGACATTATTTGTTTAGTAGAGTAAATTCCTTCCCTTTCGGTGGGAGAACTGACATGGACAATTTCTATAGATTGGTGACAACATTTCTCATCAAGTAAGAAATTTTTCTATGCAGAAGTGGAATATCATTAGGTTCTACTTAGGTACAACATAAAGAAGGATTCAGGGCTCATGTCATAAATTCTATCCAAATTGAAGTTATAATATATTTCTTGCTTAACATGAAAAATGGTTGAAACTGCATGATGCAAAGTATTACTCCCAATCTGTGAAAATAGTCTAACATAGATGCTACATCTCTTATAAATAGTTCAAAACTTGGATATGGAAAGTGTTATTGCCTAATTAGAATGACGTTTCTTTGGGGTTTAGTTCAGGGTTAGGGTATCTTACTGAAGTATACATGGATTTTAACAAGTTATATCTTCTACAACTGGCATGTTTCAGTGGTTGTATGACTACCTTTTGACGGTCTGTAATAGTTTATAGATCAATTATTGAGGGTGATGGTTTAGCATGTGTATATTCAAACTAGTAGCATTGTATTTGTAGATTAAATTAGTACCTTGTCATCTTCACATGAGTGTCCTTTTCATAGGTCACATAATCATGATTCTAATTAATAGGTGTTGGTTTTCTGTTTAAAGTTTCCTTCTCGGAAAATTCTATGCATACAAATGAACGTTGTATAAGACATCAACATCTACAATAAGTGTTTCTTTTGGGAGTTCAAGTCACCCTCTTTTCACACCGAAGTAGTGATTTTATTTGAAGATAAGGGACTAAGCATCGAAATCCTTCTGAGGTTCAACTAGGGGTTTTCATACATTATGTAGTGAAAAAATCCAAGTCGTATGTTTGGACTTTAGTGTCCCACAACTTGTTTAAGCGAACATACAACATAGGTTTATGACAAAGTCACTTATATCTCTCGACTCTTTTATGTTTCATTCCCTTATAATTACAGAAAGTGTTTATGGTATATTCCATTGTGAATATGATTTTTCAATCCAAGTGTTTGATTAAATCCTCCAAAGAAGCATATTGTCATGAAAGGCATCCATTGTTAGTTAATCCTAAAATTGGCATGCTGAGGATTCCCTTAAACTCCTTGTAAAATGAAAAGAGACGGGATGGATCCTAGTTTGGTCACTATTATAGTCATTCTTCCTTTCTGTGCAACTTTTAGGGGTTTGCAACAAGTTAGGGAGATCCATAATTATGTTATGAAAAGTGGGTACAATTCATATGTCGCTTTGGGTATTGTTATTGTTGTATACACACTATAGAGGTTGGAGGATGCAAGACAAATGATTGAGCTAATGCCAGAAATAAATGTATCATCATGGAATGATATTGCAGGCTATGCACAAAATAATCACTATGATGAGGCTTTGAAATCCATTTTTCAAATGCGAAGTTCTTGAGAAGAAAAATGCTTTGAAAATAAATGTTCATAAGAATTTAAGTCTCCAAGAGTTATGAATAGTTATTTCAAACAACAATACACTTCATATTTTGATGCTTACATTTCAACATACTGCACATTAAGCTTATTGGATGTTCAATGGCACACTAATAATAGATTATCCATACAAGTAAGGCTTAGATAATTCATTTACCATGAACATTAGAAATTAAGAGTGTGTTATCATCATTAAGAGACCATTCCACATTCAATATATCACATGAAAGTGATTACAACTCTGTTTTGATGCAATGAAGAGTTATGGCATGATAAATCAAGAAAGGATTACACATGTTGTTGCTATATTAAAAGATAGTGAGGACAATAGAGCTAATTCTTAGTAGATTGCATTTTTCTAGAATCTAGAATATCCATTAAGTGCATTATGTTGAGTAGTTATAACCATGAAAGCAATGATCCAATATAAAATAGACAGTGAACAATGTTTAAAATGTCATCCAATGATTAGAAACTTGTCACCATTTATAGCATGTGTGAATCTGTGTAGTTTGTAACCACAAAACAATGATCCAAAGATGAAAATTGGAACTTTCCCAAGTATGAAATCATAACCAATATACCTTGATAAATCTCATACATCATACTCACAAAGCACAAGTACATCATAATTTTAAAGGAACATTTACCATGGTGTGTTACTGACAAATATCATAGTAGTAGAACATTCCAAATGGTAGAGAGATCCCAAGTACCAACATCAATTTGTATTAATTATTGTGAAGTCACCAATACTAAGTTTGATAATGTCATTCAGAGAGTGGTCCGGACTAAGAGGAAATGATTGATCTAAGGGAGGCATCCAAGTCCACCCCCCTCTATTGGAGACTCAATTACCAAGAAAAAAGGAAAGCTTCCAACACTCCCCTAGAATCTTTCACAAAAGATTCATATACCAAAAGAATTTTTTCTCTTCATATATGGGTAATAGAAAAATACAAAAAAATTGAGTTAATATTGGAGATAAACATATATATATATATATATATTCGAGGCTACAAAAGATGTATTTGTGGAACTTGAAACTTTACCAGGTAAGACAATTCTTGGTGATGAAGATATGATGGATAAAGAACTCCTTGCATGTAGGGTTTGTGATGAGAACTTCTTTGATCCATTTGGATTTGGAAAGTCCTCTGAACAACCAAGATGATCATTTTTATTTGTAGTCATTGTTGCCATTTCGTCTTGTCTTTTCTCTAAGACTTCTTGCATAGCCTTTAATTTATCTTCTTTCTCTGCCAATTTTGTATTTTTCTAATACCTTAGCTTTGCATCTCATTTCTTATTATATTGGTCATATAATTTTCCTCTAAACTCATGATCATTAACAAAGAACAATTCCTCTTGAGAACCATTATTGACATGATTGACATCAACCATGTTCATCAAGGCTTGAATATAATAATCCACTCCATTGGTCCATGAGCTTCTGAGTGATTCTCTCCCTATATTCTATAGAGGCATGGTGATAAGATTGTCAGGTTCAACTCCTATACTCATTTATTTTTGAGCCATATGCATTTTCTCTTGGTTACTTTCTCTTTGTGAATGGCTTCTGAGTTTGTGAGCAACAAATAAAGCCTCCAATTGGTTAGCTTTCTCCCCAAGATCCTCCCTCCACTTATTGCTACTATTTGGTTGTGTGTT
This sequence comes from Picea mariana, assembly GCA_032191745.1. NCBI lineage: Eukaryota > Viridiplantae > Streptophyta > Pinopsida > Pinales > Pinaceae > Picea > Picea mariana. The sequence goes on along the minus strand of JASDQU010188897.1, from coordinate 6,869 downwards.
TTTAAGAAAATTTTTCATCATGGGTTCACATCCACTAGACCTACTTCTCATGTGTGAAGAAACATAAGATTCTTTTGATTCTTTCCTCACAAGAAAAACAACCATTTGTAATTTTTGAAAAGATGTTTGTATTAATTATTTCTTTATTTCTCCCAATTTGAACTTGTCTCATTGGAGAAGATGACCTTCTCCTGCGAGGATACCTAATTGAATGTCTATTTCTATAAGCTTGATATTAATTAGCATTATTTGAGCCAAACTGTTCAAATTCATTCAAATCTATGTTGATGGACCCTAGACTTTCCTCAGTACTTAGATTGTCAAATCCAGAAAATGCATAAGGCTTAACAAGGGAATTATCAGTCATTGATGACTTCTTTGGGGTGTTGGTATATTTCTTTTCCCATTCAAAATTCCAATTGAGTATGAGGAATCACTTTCATGTTGATGACAAAAAAAAAATACTAAGCGAAAATCATATAATTTTTCTACTACCTGATTTTTGCTGTCATTATGAGGGAGGGGGAGAAACTTGATTTACCTTCAATACTTTATTGACTTGATTTTCTTCTGAACCTGATAATGCAAGTAATGAAACTTTACAACTTGTTTCTACTGCAAACTATGGTAGATTTGACTCTAGAGATTTTTTCCCAATGTAATACCATAGCTGACCAAACTTGGATCCTCATTTCTTCATGCAACATCTCTGTTAGAAAAATAGGTGTGCTCGTTTCACCATAGATAATATATAAATATTGTCACCCAACCATGGGCACAAAGGCCACCCCCAAGCACCTTAACTTTGATAGACATAATAATTCCGGAAGCATTATAATAGCCAACTAAGGTAGCACACCTTTCTCCAAGGCTAGCACACCAAGCAAGAATAACCAAAGACCAAGCATAAATTCCAAACCATAACCAAGAGACCAAGTTACCATTGCTGCAACTACAACTATCCTCCAGTCATGCACACTTCTTGTCCTTATGCAATTGTGAGTGAGTGAGTGACAAATGAGCTCTAGCGCCCTTTATTTATACTGCTCTATCTCACTTGATTGGGATAGCTTCTCTTTCTGGAGGCTAATAAGTCAATATTAAATATTCTCTTGAGACGACTTGTCTTCTAGGGATATTATCCAATGTTTTAGGGTTTCTCTTACTTCCTGGAATATTATAGTCTTGTCAAAGGTTACACGTGGAGGTTAATACCTCCTTCAACTACCACAATATCAACACTCCCTCCTATCTAGGGTTTTATTAAAGGCAATGGTCTTGAGAACAAACCGACCATTCAACCAGTATCATCATCATAGCCACAGATGTTATCTCATGATCAAATCACAAGCACCATCATCAATATCTAACTAGATAGTCTCCATGGAAATTGGAACAATTCCATCCATTAAAATACAATTGTGTCTATTCATAGTAGTATTCAACTACTATCCATTGGTACACAACCACTCTCAGTAGAACACCACTACTAACCAGTGACACATAGTCACTACCAGTGGATCAAATCCACCACAGTAGCATACAACTATTGACTAGAGACATACCACATCTACAACAATCATATCATTTGATATCAATCTGCATAAAAAATATCATGATACAAAATGAGTCATCTGGGCCATTCTTCCACTCACATCTGTGAGATCTGGAAGAACATTTTGCCTCGAAAGGTGAAGTATCAGTCATGTGATATCTGAACTATTCTTCTCAAGCATATAAGAATAAATGTCCCTGATTTCTGAACCTGGACCATTATCCTAAATGGGCCATTCCTCCATCACTAATCACAATTCAACTTGGATAGAATGAGTCTACCCTAGGGAATGAATGTCCCCGATTTTTGAACCTAAACCATTCACCTAACTGGGCCATTCCTCCGGCACTAATCACAATGAAACCTGTAGATAATGAGTCTACCCTAGGGAATGATTGTCTGAACCATTTCCTAAGGAAATGACTATCCTACACCAACCTCCAAAACGAACCATTCTTCGAAACTTCTCACAACTATGAACTTTGAAAGAATGACTGCCCAATGAGACAAAACATTCTACTTGACCACTACTCAGAGTGACTGCCAAGAATAATGACTGTCCTAGACCATTCCCCCACATTGGACATAACGGGAATCACTGTCTATGGTACATCAATCATCTAGCAGACCATTTTCATTACGAAAATGATTGTCCGATATGGACCATTTTTTGAACTGGAAAATGACCATCCATCAGAAATCTCGATCCACTTTTTGAACTGGAAAGGAACTGCCCAACATGGACCATTTTCAGAACTAGAAAATGACTGTCCATAAATCAGTAACATATCATTGCTCTCTCCCAACCTAGGAGTAATCACCTCCTTTTTAAATAAGGAATTCATCTCCATGAGCCCCAACTTGTCCCTTAGGTATGCAAACTTTTCATCTTAGACATAGGCAATACCATAATATTCGCTATCTTCTCATTTGTGGAGATATACTGGAGAACCGATACTCCCCTCTGGACTTTATCATAGATAAAATAATTCTTGATCTCAATGTGCTTCGACCTATCATGGAATACCAGGTTCTCTAAAATCTTCACATAGATTTAATCATCACAATATATCACGGTCGAATCCAGCACCTGATTAGACAATCCAAAAACCAACTTACAGAACCACACTGCTTCTGTACAAGTATCACAAGCTAAAATATACTCTGCTTCTGCAGTGCTGAGTGAAACATACTTTTGTTTCCTAATATCCCATGATATTGTGGCAAAGATCAAACTGAAACATATCCAATAAGAACTTATTCTACTATCTTCACTCCCTTCATGATTTTAATTAATAAATCCATGCAACTGTACTCAAACATTCCACGAAGATATTTCAAGGCATGCTTTGAAATTATTCAATTCTCATGGTTGGGTTCCATCTGGAACAGCCTCAACATTTTTGTAACAACCCTCCTAGTTAAGGACAACTACTCTGTCAACAGGTAAATTTTTTTTTTTTTAGGTGTGTGCGCGCGTGTAGAAGAACAACCCCCTCGACTCTACGTCACCACTCGAACCAACAAGACACAAGTGAGGAGAACACAATCAAGACGACCCGACATAACACAGTGACAACAAGAATAAATGCCCCTTGACACAAGGCGTGCAACTAGCATCTTGTAAGCAGAAAAAGACACCAAGGGTTAGGTACAATACTGTCACAGAATGAAGGTATCCAACAGTAGAGTCGCAGTAGTGGAACTGTGCCTTAAAACAGCCCGAGACTACTGATACGACTCAAGTGTGTCGCAAGAGTGAAACTGTGCCTTTAAACAGCCCGATACTCTTGATACGGCACTGGATCCCTTCCACCGGATTTACACACAGACATAAATACTAAGCTACAAGAGGTGTCTATATCCCGCCCGACAAGAACATACTACGCAATACGATACCACCATGTACCACAAAAATCAGGGACAACCTTGACCTCTACAGGAGATGCCAGTCCGGAGGACTCAATCGACCAACCACTATTGAGACTCGGAGACATCAATCATAGATCACTGGCTCCAGTTAATTTCATGCATTAACAAGTATTTTGAACGTAAGGTAATCCCATTTAGACTCAATCTCCCAAAATTAAATCCTGAAATCTTAATATGCTTGGTACAATTTATACAATCGCAAGCTACTGCTAACAGTAAGGATGATAACAGCGCAACATGATATCATAACCATAGCCCTTTTTATGTTACCATGACTGGCATTAATCAAATCACAATGCCCCTATGCGCTAAACTTAATTCATAATCTGCGACAACAACACCACAATGAAGAACATATTAATATTCCCTTACCCTGAAGGTTAGGGAGGAAGTGAAACATTACACTATAACACCTGGCATTTCATTACATTACTACTATATGACAAAATTTAACCGTTGATACACTTGGGCATTACATTCCCCCACAAGTGATCGCATTGAAAACTAGCTTTGCCTAAAGGCTAACCCCATCCGCGTAAGTACCTTAGATTACAGTATCATTTCCCTAAGGCATAATCGACATTGCATTTGCAGAAGAGGCGCTCGGATTCATAAGTTATCAAGCTTAACATAGCCGTCTTACTAAGGCAAGAACCTTACGCTGCACATGTCATCAATTTCCATGAATGCGTCAGAAATTACCCTGACCCTAACCATAACAACACATCCTTTATCATTATAACCTTTAGTGCCCATTCATTACGGATTACCGTATCAATTGCATTAATCATAATAATTGCATTAATCATAATGGTAACATGTTAGTATCCAATGACCACCCCCTTATCCTAAAGTCAATATATGAAAGGACAGCATGTTATAAATCACATCATATATAAAAACAACCCTTTAGCCCATATTCAATTAGGACAAGGTATAACAATAACTATAAGTAAAATGATCCATAATCAATCAATATATAAAAGGATGGCAATACTTAAATAACTAATCATATTTTCAATTAACCATATTTTGAAAAATAAGGGCAAAACTGAAAAATCACAGCAATTAGAAATGACCATATCTAAATCAACTACACCACCATACAGCTGCGCTACTTTACAACAAAAGGCTATACTTAGAATTTACCATATTTACCAATAACAATATAAAAAGGAAGCAAACTTAAAAGCGCAACTTTTCAATTACCATATCTAAAATGATTACACCACCATACAACTGTGATACCTTTCAACAATGGCAATACTTAAAATAATTAACCATATTTCAATTAACAATATCTTGAAAAATACAGGCAAAACTTTAAAATCGCAGCAATTAGAAAACCTGTGAACCCAAGCGTTATATTTTTTTTTTCCACGCTAATATTTAAAAGTCGATATTGTTTGTGTAGAAAAAAATCTAGGTTTCTGGTTAGCGTTACGAGGGTAAAAACGTGGGTCCTACCTGTGACAGCGGAAGGAGAAATATGCATAACCAAGAACGAGCAAATAAGCTATTGCATCCCGAAGTTTTACCTTGGGTATAAAGCTATTCCTTTTCTACTGATTACGCATAAGGTAAAGGCGTGAAGAAAATAAAAATCAAAAATGATTTAAACCAAATCCTTCCGTTCCTGTCAGTGGGATAAAGGAGTCTATAATGGTAAAATAATATCAGTCATAAGAGATTAAAATTAAAGAAAAGCGTATTGTCTTCGGCGAATTTCATGACAGGGCAAATTTAAAAAGGTTTTGTTTCAGAACACGCTCAAGGCAAATAAACAGTCGATGACAGCCCACAGGTCAACTCATCCAACACCGTGACAGTGCATGCGCCCAGTTAGATTATCCTCCCGTCTTGTCGAATATAAAATAATATAAATTAAAGGTGCTGAGCACCCTGAAAGGAGGATCCCAGGAAAATCTTGATATGGATACAAGGTGAGGGAAAAAATATTAGCGATCTTGAGGTGAACGTATTTAATGCACGAATTATTAAACCTTTATTAACCTGGGTATCGAGTTCGGTGCCATCAACAACATTAAACAGTCAATAAAGGATGGCGTGTAAAAAGAGGCTTGTTCAGGGTTAAGGCTGTGGATGGGTGCAATCATTCTCTTCAGGAGATCGAGCTGGCACTACCACGCTGCTTGCACCGATAAGGACGCAGTCTGACCACGCGTGGTCGGCAGAAGAAGGTAAGGGGAGGCGTGGGTTTTCAGTCGGTGGGAGTTAAGGCAATACTCCAGCCAAAAATCACACTGGATTCTTGATACCAGCGTACAGCTTTGGATGCGCATAATTTTAGTGTTGCAACTGTTACATTACAGTGGACGCAATCATTTTATTAGATGCACTTCCATGATACGGTTATTGCAGATGTCGCTGTGTAAGTACGAACTTAATGGGTCTACTTTCCTATTCATTTTATTTTGTGACTGTTAGGTGTGATGTACAAATTTTGTTTGATGCACCCTGACGTCCAGATCAATAAATCTTGTTAGATGAATGTATTACTACGTCCACTGACTATTGATGATTGGACTAACAGATCCATCCTTCTTTAATGAATTCCCTTATTGTTGGTCCATTTCAATATCATGTTCATCCGTTTTAAAAGTTTGAATCATTGTGATTATAATAGATTGTCATTCCGAGGAATATTTCCTTTCCTACTTTGTTACTTAGCGTGTCATGCATGGACCAATTCAGCGTTATTGTCTTTTGACTGACAACACGCAGAGGAAAACAAAACCTAAGCATGCCACAGCGCTGGGACTAAGGAAAAAGAGAATACGTAGAGATTTAAAAAGTTTACACAGGTCGCCTACCACCCTCGTGAAAATGGCTGAAGGTTTTGAAGAAGTTCGATTGCAACGACCCAAAGCGCTGAGGAATAAAATAGGGGACGCCCATAAACAACAATCCCACGGTAGCCGAGGACGGTAAGCCCACCAACGAACGACCAGTGAGTACAATGAGAGGACAGTGGGTTTGAATGAAAGACAGATTTATCTAAAATGAATGCAGTGACTTCAAAACTCAGGAATAAAACGAAGGCTCACGGGAATGCACAGGATGCCAGCACCCATTAGGAACACTTACTGGCCAGGGAAAACACCCTGGCAAAAAGGGTAAAACCCTCACGACGTTTTTTTTAAACTCTCAGAGTAGTTTCCCGCCCCAACTAGGTAAAATAAAAACACCATGGCAAGGCAAAACGCCTGCAATAACATGTAACCACTGGCAATATTAACAGAACACGATGTAATCACTGAAATGCCCACTGAAATAACATAAACCACCAGCAATGATATATAATTTTCTTTCCTCATCTATTATATCAGAGGTGAATAACTTCATTACAGAAATCCTTCAA
>JASDQU010188895.1:3586-18233 GCA_032191745.1 Picea mariana | reverse complement strand
GAGTGCAGTTGAGGACCTCCGCATATGAGTGCGTCGAGGAGGCCAAGCAGTTAAACCTTCGTTTCCCTTTCATTAGAGTTGGGTGGAGAATTTCGAACCGTGCAGGTGAGTGCAGGTCGGAATTGGGTCTCAGTGGCAAGTCTGAGAAGAGGAAGGTTGAAGCTGTTGCGGGCGCGAGCGCACAGGACCCAGAAGACTTCAACGCTTTTGGAAGTGGACGAAGTTCAACGCAGAAGGTAAGTTCGAGAACTCTCTGAAGGAAGTCGAGTAGATAAAATCTCAGGAGGGATAGTCCATTTGTTTTTCCGTTGCATAGGACAAAGGCGGCGAACGGAGGATTCTCCAGAGAAAGAGAATCGGTGACTGTGAGTCATCTTGGAAAATCACGAAACCCTGAGGATCGTCAGATCTGGGAGAAGGAGCAAGAGGTTAAGTCCTCAGGTGCAAACAAGAACCATTGGCCATCGCATATCGGAGTTTAGGGGCTGGTGAGTGCAAGAAAAACATGCACGCCAAAATCGCGAGTCGCGATTCCCCGAGTTGATCGGAGCCGTTGATTAGAACGGAGACAGGTGGCACAAACCCAGTGTATCGGGAATTCGACGTTCGGGGTTTCCAGGGGGAAGGAACTTTGCATCGTAAACTCGCGATAAGGGAACTCCCAAAATCGTCATAGCTGCGTGGGACCCGGAGACATAGTCGGGGACAGGTGGCATTGTAGCGAGGACTCGGCACCTCGGTATTCGGGGTTTGGAGAGTCGAGTGATTGGCCTTGCTAGTGGCGATATCTCGATAGATAAAAGCCCGATGTCCGAGTGTTGACCCTTGACTATCGGAGATCGGGGATCGGCGGTTATAGAGACAAGGGAACGTTGTCGCGAGTCTCGCGATATCGCGAGGTCCGATCTTTCGATTCGCAAAGGGAGGATCGTCGGGGAGTATTCTGTGGGTGAAGAACTCCCGAGGGAGTTGGAAGAGGTTGGACTCTTCGGGCCGTGAGTGAAGAAGGTCCTGGTGGAAGTGACCGCGCTAGTGAGGGCAGGTTGCGTCAGAGATGAAGCCGATCAAAACAAAGTAGACCCGAGGGTAAAATTATCAACTAGTTATAATAATTTAATAATAACAAAGATAAAGCCGATCAAATCAAAGAATAGAAAATCTTAGCGGAAGGAGAAGATAAAATAGGAAAGTAATGTCGGGAAGGATTTTTCAAACATTGACTCCTGAACTTCTTCGTGTTTAGTTAAGACTACTTTATTAAAGTTGATGTGATCCACCATCAGATTTGGTTGAAGAATTTATATTCATTTTATAATAATAAATGTGATAATAATTTAATTCAAATTTATTTTTTAATAATTATTATTATAATAATTTAATAATAATTTGATTTAAATTTACAGCTTAATAAAATGTTTAATGGAAATATAAGATTAAGATTTTTTTGTTTGTTGTATAATTTATTTTTAAGGTCAGAATCAAGCCTAATGATTTCACTGATAAAGTCTACGAAGGTATACATACTAAGAGGAAACACATGTTCTTAACCATTAGACCCACTTAGACTGTATATAAAAACCTTTCCATATATAAAGAGTAAAGAATTAATAGAGTTGGAATCCACTGATCACATGGACTGATCACATGGACATTGAAGTAAATATTTTTACGGAGTTGAGATCCACTGAAGTAAATATCTTTATGTTAATAATTGACATTGAAACTTGGATGTGTACAAAATTTAAGTTACTGTAATTTAACAAAACGGAAGAATGTATAATAATTAGAAAATGATCATAATACTCATAGCATAATTGCACTAAAAAATAAAAGCAAAGAATTTAATGATAGATGGAAAAATGTGTCAAAACACTGACAGAGTATTTAAAGTTTATAGGTATTAATTCAAAACCACTAGATGCAGAAGGTAAACCATAGATTCTTGGAGCTTTATAAAATTATCTTTGCTATCTATATAGATCATACCATTACATCAACTTTAGTCTACCATCAATTATCTTTGCTATCTATATAGATCATAACAACATAACATAATAGCATTAATTATCTTTTCTATTTATATTTTTTAATATCCTACCATTTAATTGTTGTAATGCCGTTTTAATTGGCTCTTTAATATCTTCTTGTAAAACAATAAACAACAAATAGTTAACTTGACCTTGGACAATTATCAAGTCAAATAGATATGATAGATGAAGATTTTTTTTTATGGTTGGTTCATTCTTAACTATAACTATTCCTTTCATGCTCTGTTCTGATTCTTTAGTGAGTAAACATTTCTTAATGATTTTTCAAATGCTTTGTTTTATTTTTTTTGACATTTTGGATGTTTATATTTTTCTTGATATATGTAGCAGAATTCACATGTTTTCTATAAATCAAAACCTAAGCATGTAATTTGATCCAAGTTTACAACCTACAATCTAAATAAGAATGAAAAGATGAAAAAAAAAAGAGAACGTTAATAAAATGATCAAATTATATTCCATTACTGAATTGCATATGCATAACGTATCAATCATCTTTACGCCCATAGGTGTCCCCCCTATTGGAATTGTTGTATTATTCATGCTTTTAATTACAAAATTTAACCGGATAGTCAGGGAGTGAAGATGCTGGCATATTCTTCATCTTACATCCAAATCAATGAATAAGATTTAATGTTGATAACTTCCTGATATTTCTAAGTGCATCCGTTAACCTGTTTACTTTTTTACATTTACTTTTTAGGATTAAGAAATTACTAGACTCAGTTATCAATTGCCACGAAACATAATTTAATAAATCCAGGAAAGATTACTTCAGTTTTAAAGTTTACATATTGATTATTATTTTTTTACTTTAGTATGGAGAATGGAATGTACATGGAACACAACCGTTTGTGATTTACTTGTTAATGTGAATCATAGGTGTGGGCGGACGTTTAACGCGTGGTAATGGAGAATGGACGCGTGGTAATGGAGAATGGGCGGACGTTTATGGAAGTATACATCTTTCACGTGGTAATGGAGAATGCAACGCGTGGTAATGGAGAATGCAAGGAGTCTCGTTTATCATTTACTTTTTAATTTTTAACAAATTCTTTCCAGTGGTAAAGTAAATCTTTCACGTGGTAATGGAGAATGCTAGGTGTGCGTGGTAATGGAGAATGCAAGCGTTGTAATGGAGAATACAAGTGTGTGGGGGTAATGGAAGAATACAAGGCATCCTAAAATTAGATGGAAGGTGAAATACATTAATAAGAATAGAGATCTATAACCTTGTGGTGCTTCTTGCCCAAGAAACTCCCAATCTCAGTCCAAAGTGCGTTGGGCCAAGAAACTCCCAATAAAATACATTATTACAGGAATATTAACAACATTGTATTTGCAGGAATGTTAACAACATTGTCCGTAGTGCGTCGGGCCAAGAAACTCCTAATAAAATACATTATTACAGGAATATTTTTGCAATACATTATTACAGGAATATTTTTGCAGGAATGTTAACAGCATTGCATTTGCAGGAATAACTGTATTTTGAAACAGCAATAGCTTCTTACAGTGAACATATGTTTTGATTCAATTTCGATGGAAAATGGAACACTAAGGTAAGAATTGTGAGAGTGTATCTATTTTATAGGTCATGAGCCAAGTTTCTGAGGCAGAAACTACTTGCGCTTCTTGCAAGTTCAAGCAATTAAAAAATGTAGTACATTAAAGTTTGCAGAAGTGTTGGTATATTTCCTACCATAATGTTGTTGCTCTGCCTTCTTTTCTGTTCAGCATGGGAAAGAACATTCGATCTGAACTTTTAAAAAATATCCCATTAGATTTTATTTTTTAATTGAACCATTGTTTATTGCACTTGTGTTGTTGGTATGATGCTTGCAGGAATTGCATTGTTTCCACACAGGAAGGGATGGATCGGTTCTATTCTGATTTCCTTTAGCATGGTGATTTCTTCTTGGAAGAGGATGAAAAAAAGTCCGATTAGGCATGGGGCGGCAAGATAACCTAATTTCAAAATGTAATTTTGGAGCACTCTGCCCTGCTCGATTCCACTTTTGAACTTCACTGGGTTTGATTTTTTATTAAATCCCTATTTATCCCTCAACATAGCGTATTAAATATGTTCCTAAAGCCCTCCTATGCCATCCCAAATAGCCCCGCCACAATATCATCTTGTAAGGTTGTTGTTATGGTAGGCTTTTCCATCACCAACCCTAGCCCACTCGTGGTGACGTCTCACTCATTGCCGATGTCTCAACTAAACTGATCAAGCACGATCCAGCCTTTCCCAGCTTTAGCTTTTCCTTTTCCTTTTACCAATTGGTAGGATGATAGTGAGATTCCCATTGGAGAATGATGCATGAGCTAAATGGTATTACGGCCACATAAGAAGGGAAATGCCATTCTTATTTCATTTAGTGTGATGCTTTCTTCTGAGTCACTATGCATGGTATACCAAATAACTTGCGTCGACATCTAACATTGGAGCATTCTATCTTGCTTTCTGTAGACATTTAACATTGGAGCGATTGTTGGAAATGTGTGGTAAGGTTTTCTAGGAAATGGTTTATTTTTCCATGTTTAGAATCACAAGAAGAGAAAGGTAACTTTTATTTGAAATTTGTGAAGAATGATTTTATATAGACTGGATGTAGAAGTTAATAGTGTATCATCTTAGTTCAAAATTATAATGTAAAGAGTTATTTTTTTATTTTAATAATAATAATATATTTTTAAAAAATTAAAATAAAATAATATTAAACTATCTTTTTATCTTTTATTAAATATTTATTTATGAAATTTGTGTGATTAGTATGCTCCAAATAATTGATTACAATATAAACATATCACCTGGCATTATCCAAAATGCGTTCAAATAATACCATCCCTTGGGTGTGCATGGGGTAATTTTTTTAATATTTTAGTTACTTCAATAGAAATAATATTAAATTCATATTTAGGGTTGTTGTAATGTAAGGATAAGTATACATTATTGTAAAGGGCATTTAATGTCATTTTCATTGTTGCATTGTAGAGTGTAAATTCATATTTAGGGTTGTTGCAAGGTAAGGATAAGTATACATCATTGTAAAGGGCATTTAATGTCATTGTCTTTGTTTCATTGTACAATGTAAATTCATATTTAAGGTTGCTAAGGGGTAAGGATAAGCATACATCATTGTAAAGGGCATTTAATGACATTGTCATTGTTGAATTCTGGAATGTATTTAATGTTGTTGAGATGTTTGAAATACTAATACATTATTAAGAAATGTGTAATAATTATTTATTCTATAACTAATATATATAATTAAATTATATAATTATAAAATAACAAAATACATTTAATAATATTGTTGATTATAAAAATTAATTAAAATATTAATATTAAAAATATAGCATTTGAATTTATTTATATTTGAATTTATTTATATTGTGATAATAGATATTTAAAATATTAATACTTTTAATAACATGATTTCAATAAATTACAATAACTTTAGTTTTATTCTGATATAGAACAAATTAAGAATATTGTAAAATAGCAGTTGCACTAATAATATCTCTAATGAAGAAAAAACATTTAGAACAATACTACATATAAATGTGGTTTAGCTTAAACAAAGTATATTAAAGAAAGTATATTCATGGGACACTGCTCAAAATATAATTAGTAATGGTTTGATAAAAAATTAAATATCTTGTTAATTCAATTAAATGGAATGTTAACATTAAATAATAAGCTGGTGAGTTTGAACATAGTTAAATGGTCTTATGGGGTCTTCTTCAACATTGTGACCAAATTTCATGGTACTTCTCATTCACCAATAAATGTAAAACTATGATGAATAAAGCTTGTATAAAGAGATTTTCAAGTTTGAATAAAAAGATTTTAAGATTTATTTATTTTTAATCTCTAATAAAATGAAAATGATGTTTTAATAATAAAGATATTAATAAATGATGTGTTTATTTGTTGTTTAGGTGTATGTCACCACTAACACTTTTACTATGTTAATTGCATAATGTAACTTTTGGATAATTAAATTAAACCTTATAACAATTTTATGCAATTTCAATAAATTTGGGGTTGTCATTTTATATTAATTGTTTTTTAATTTTATAAAATTCATGTTGTATATGGTGGACTTTAGTGATTATATATAATATATAGTATAAAATATATGAAATCATGTTGTATATCATGGACTTAAATAATTATATATAATATATATACTATAGAATATTGAATATATTATTTGAAATATTTTTCTTAATATTTTAAAATTATAGAATATGTATAGAGTTTATATCTATTCTTTTAAATTAATTTAAATTTAAGATCATATGTTATGAATGTGCTCAGAACAAGTATAATTCTAAGATTTATTGTATGTAATATATCGCATCACTTCAACATTCATATGTTTTTCACAAAGGAAACACTTAGATTATTTTTTAGAAGCTTCACCAAAACATCCTTTTCATAATGTGTCGAACACAAACCAACATTGTCATGCGACGAACATGTGTGAATTTGTCAAACATAAAAAAATGTTGAAATGTGTCACACATCGCCTTTTTATCATAATGTGATGAACGTTTCCTAACGTTGCAATGTGATGCACATATACCGATTGTCGCAATTTGAAATACTTTTCCAAACGTCGACATGTGTCAAACATAGTAACCTCACAATATGCCAAACATAGTAACATCACAATGTGATGAACATATAGAAACATTGCAATGTGATGAACATAGCCATCTCATCGCAATGTGACAAACTTTTATGAACATCACATTTCGACATAGACCTATCATCACAAACATAGTAATGTGACAAACATAACCCTATCATCACAAACATAGTAATGTCTAAATGTGAGAAACATATACATATGTCGTAATGTGATGAACATAGTCGTGTCCTTGCAATGTGACGAACATAAAATAACATCATATTTCTATAAACATAGCCTTCTCATCGTAATGTGATGAACACAGACCTATCATCATAAACATAGTAATGTTGCAATGTGACAAACATATGCATATGTAGCAATCTAACTAGCGTATCCCTTTCCTCGCAATGTGACGAGCATACATGGATTTCACAACTTAACGATTGTAGTAACGTCACAATGTGATGAACCAATATGGATATCACAATGTGTTGAACATAGCCTTGCCATCGTAATGTGTGGAACATACACAGGTGTTATAATGTGACGAACATAGACCTGTCATTGCAATGTGACGAGCACAACCCTATCATCACTAACATAGTCATATCACAATGTGACGAACATATGCAAACGTCACAATGTGATGTACATAGCCTTGTCATCGCAATGTGATGAACATAAATGGATGTCGCAATTTGTCAAACATAGTAATGTTGGAATGTGACAAACATATGTCATATGTCGCAATGTGATGAACCTACCTTTGTCGTCGCAATGTGATGACCATAGCCATATTATTACAATGTGATGAAGTGACGAACATATGCAGACGTCAAAATGTGATGAATATTGCCTTGTCATCGTAATGTGATGAACATAAATGGATGTCGCAATTTGTCAAACATAGTAATGTTGGAATGTGACAAACATATGTCATATGTCACAGTGTCATGAACCTATCTTTTTCATCGCAATGTGATGACCATAGCCATATTATTACAATGTGTCAAACATTTAATGTAATAATACTTGTTATTATAAGTTTATTAATGTATTTTTAATGCATTACTTTATTAATGTAGCATATTATATTAATGCATTAATGATTATTGTATTAATTGAATTAATGTATTCATGAATATTGAGTTAATGAATGGATTCTATAAATTGAATATTGAGTTAAAATTGTAATACATTAATGTTTTGTATTTATGTAATAATGTTATAAATTAGTTTTAATGTGTCTTTACTTTATTAACATATTAATACTTTAACAATGTATTCTTTAATATTATATTAACATATTTATTAATTTTATTAATACATTATAAATAATTCAATTTATACATTACATTAATTATATCATGTAATTTACATTATTATTAATCAATTAATACATTACATTCGTACAATAAGTTATACATTAATCTCTTAATACTTTAATTTATAAATTACATTAATTATTTTATTATTTAATATATTTAATATTTATAATTATTATTTTATACGTTAATTTATATATCATTAATGTATTATTTAATTAATACATTAATACTTTAGTACATTAATATAATAACTAATCACTATATTAATGTTTTAATAATTTAATTCAATACAATTCAATACATTAATGTCATGTTTAAATTTAGGTACCAATATATTAATAACAATAAAATATTAATAATTAATTTAATACATTATAAAGTGTAAATTTAATGTATTAATACTTTTTTAATATACTATTGGTTTATTAATGTATTTTCAATGTATTACTTTATTAATGTAGCATATTGTAGTAATTCATTAATGATTATTGTATTTATTGAATCAATGTTTTCTTCTTGAATATTGTATTAATGAATTCACGATTATTTCTCGATGTTATAATATGATGAACGTATGCCAACATTGCAATTTGATGTACAAAACCAACCAACACAATGTGACGTACAAAAATACTACATTGCAATAGGAAGCACAAAGCCCTACATTGTAACATCGCAATGTGATGACAATAGTAACATTGCAATCTCACAAACATAGTAACATCGCAATGTGATTATCATAAACATGTTTCACAATGTGACGAACATAGCCTTGTCATTTCATTTTGACGAACATATCCTCACGACACATTGTTTTACACAATCCTAATGTCACAATGTGACAAACATTTCTAGACATCGCAATGTGATGAACATAACCTCTTGTCGCAATGTGATGTACAGAAACCAATATGGAATTATGACAAACATTTCCATATGTCGCATGTGATGAATATAACCCCTTGTTGCAATGTGATGTATAGAACTGAATGTTGCAATGTGACAAAGATTTTGAAATGTCTCAATGTGATGAATATAACCCCTTATCACAATGTAATGTGTAGAATCCACTGTTGCAATGTGACAAACATAACCCTACATTGCAATGAATTGAACATTTTCTCACGTTGCAATGTGATCAACATTGCAATGTCTATCTGTGGCATTCATCCTCATTCCTCATTATGTTACAAAACTCTTTCCTTTGTCACAATGCGCAGATCTTTCTAACATCGCAATGTTACACACATAGACTCGTCATCACTATGTAATGAACCATAGCACCATGATGTGATATACGTGCATATCCTAACATCACAATGTCACAAACATTTCCAATTGTCACAATGTGGCAAACATAACCCCTTATTGGTATGTGATGCATAGAACCTTTTGTCACAATGTGCTAGACATAGCTGAACATTGCAATGACAAACATAGCCCAACATCACATTCATACAATAAGTTATACATTTTAATACTTTAATTTATAAATTATATTAATTTTTCAATTATTTAATAAATTTAATACTTGTATTTATTATTTTATAGATTAATTTATTTTTTTTGTAAGTTAGAAGTTTTATATATAAAAAGCCTTCAAAAACCAAATTAGAGGTACAAAATACAGAGATTAGCCATACTGTAGTTACTGGACTACCCCAACAGAGGGGAAACTAGTCCAGCCAGTAGGGGAGTCAAGCATATGTAGTGTAGCAGTCTAAAAAAAACAGTCTCAAACTCTCTAGACAACAACTAAAAAAAAAGGAGAAACTATTGAAACTTGAAGTGCCCCTATGGGCCTAAACATTTGGCAAATACCCTGGCCAGGTGGCGTGGACGACCTCAGACTAAGGTTCCTCCTCGATGTATGTCACTTGATTTGCTCGCTGCATTCCATCTTCCACACTGCTCTCGTCTCTGTCGGCATCTAGCGAAGTGTCCTGCAGTGTGCGTTGTGCTGTGTCCACCTCCACGGCCATGTCCTCATGCTTGGCTTGTGCCATCCCATTCCCTACGGAGCACTGCGTCTAGGCGTTTCCTTCACTGGTCGCTACACAGGGTTCCAAGGGGAAAGCCTCTTGAAGGGAAGAGAGGATTTGAAGAAGGACTGCGACTTTTCCATATGTGGCTTGCAAATGGAATTGAAGGTCCTCCACCCTCTGACGGAGTTCGAAGACCAGACCAAAGAGAATAGTGAGGCTTTCTCTCAGCTGTGTGTCAAAGAAAGAGTCAAGGGACTGGTTCTCGGTGTTCCGAGGCTTGCGAGGAGGAGGTGGCGCTCCCACGGTCTTCCTTGAGGAATCAATAACTTGTGCAAGGGGGGCTCGACCGTTGGGGGGACAAGAAGGTGTCGCGAGGAGGAGCACGGCGGCCTGGAGATGATAGGTAAGTATTCAAACTACGAAACAGGTGGATCATGGAGGGCAAAAAGAACTGGCTCAGGCTGGAGGGACGGGGAGGAACAAGTGGAAGGCGACTTAGGGGGTGAGACAGAAGGTCGGTGAGTTTTCCATGGAGAGCCTCTTCGCGGCCGCCCCCTTTGGCGTGGCATGAGGTTCATCGCGTGAAAGCCGAAGGAAACCAGGTGCAACAGGCAGAGGTAGAGTACCTGGAGTCGAACAACGGCTGCAATTTTTATGAAGGTTCGGGTTGAATCAGGCCATGGCAGCGGAGGGGAGAGCCAGTCGGGTCTCGAGTGGAGACGGGAGGCAGACATAAACAACCAGGCCATGGAATGAAACGTGAAAGGAGAAGGAAGCTGCATAGTTAAGCCGCTGCAACGTCATAATGGCAATTTAATGCAGGATCGGGGTGGCGGGCAATGGCATGAGCTCATCACATGGCTCTGTGCCTCGTTGGTCGATCTGTGCCTCCTCCTTGCGCTAGATGGTCCGCACTAACACCCCATCCGGGGGATTTTATAGATTAATTTATATAATATTGATGTATTATTTTATTAAGACATTAATACTTTATTGCATTAATGTATTATCCCATCAATATATTAATACATTATTAATATTTAATTACCTTATTACTTTTTAATTATTTTATTAATATTTTAATACTTTATTAATATATAAATAGTATTTTGTTGTATTAATACTTTAATATAATAATGCAATTCAATACATTAATGTAATGTTTAAATTTAAGTATTAATACATTAATAAAGATAAAATACTAATAATTAACTTAATAGAATATAAAAATAAAATGTAAATTTAACGTATTAATACTTTCTTAATATATTTTTAGTTTATTAATGTATTTTAAATGTAGAATATTGTACTAATGCATTAATGATTATTGTATTAATTGTATTAATATATACATGAATATTGTATTAATGAATTGATATTAGATCTTATTTTCAAAATATTGATCACACTATCAACCTTCCTAACCTCTTAACTCAACAAAAGTATGGTGATCTTGGAAAGCTTCTCTTAATGCTTTTCGAGCACGGAAACAATATTATAAACAATCACAAGTAATCATTTACCCTCTTAAGGTCCGATAGACCAATTAGGTCTAAGTAGACGTTAATCATCATCATCATTATCATATTAATGTTTTGTATTTATATAATAATATTATAAAGTAGTTTTAAAGTATGTTTACTTTATGTATTATTTATATTAATAATTTAATGATATTTTTTTAGTATTTTATTAACTTATTTAATAATTTAATTAATACATTATATATTAATGTATACTAAATTTAATTTATACATTATACTAATTAAATCATATACTATTTATTAATATTTAATATTTAAATTTAAGTGTTAATACATTAATTGCTATAAATATTAATATTTAATTTAATATAGTGTAAATTTAATATATTAATAGTTTATTAATGTAATTTTAATATATTACTTTAATAAGATAGCAAATTGTGTTAATGCATTAATGATTATTGTATTAATTGAAATAATATATATATGATTATTGTGTTAATGAATTGATACTTTAATGAAAAAATGTAATATATTAATGTTTTTTAATTTATATAATAATATTCTAAAATAATTTTAATGTATTTTTATTTTATTATAATATTAATAGTTTAACTATATATTATTTTGTTTTGTAAATTAAAATATATATTAATTTCATTAATACATTACATAAAATAAATAATTTAATTTATATATTACATTACTTAGATTATTAAATTATGTATTTTACATTATTAGTAATCATTTAATACATTGCATTTATACAATAAGTTATATATTAATGTTTTAATATTTTAATTTATAAATTAGATTAAATTTCTAATACATTTAATACGTTTATTTATTACTTTATATATTAATTTTTATATCATTAATGTATTATTTAATTAATACATTAACATTTTAATACATTAATGTATTATCCCATCAATATATTAATGTATTATTACTTTACTAATGTTTTAATACTTTATTAATAGATTAATAATGTTTTATTATATTAATATCTTAATATAATATTTTAATGTATTTGTACTTTATTCACTTTTTATTAATACTTTATTATTTTAATATATTATTATACTTTTAATGTATTTTTATTTTATTAACTTATTGTGAAGACTTTATTAATGTATTTATAATTTAACAATGTATTAATTAATTAATACAATACATTAATAAGATATTTATTAATTAAATTATTGTATTATTAATACATCACATTATATATTAAGGTATTAATTAATGAATACATTAATATTTAAATATATAATGTAAAAATTAATTATGTAATTATATATTAATGGTTGTTCCTTGGTCGTCAACTAGCAACAACCACTTTATAAAAGTGGTTGATATAGGCCAATCGATACCATTAATTTGGAATAGTGAAAAATGGTGTTGATCGGCGTATATCAACCACTTTTATAAAATGGTTGTTGCTAGTTATATAAAACTTAAAAATTAAAATTATACAGATAACTTCTAACAACCTAAGCCCCAAACATTTGCCGAAGTACTGAATTACATATCCATAAACTGTTAACCATCTAGTCCAAAACCCAAAAAATAAAATTATACCAACCATGCAGATAACTTCTAGGAAGCCCAAACATTTTCCAACAACTAACCAGGCGTGCCTCAAAAGAGATTTATGTGCACCACTTAATAATTCAAAATATCCCTCGAGAGAGCAATGAAGAATATTAAAAATAAACCGCCTCAATGGGTAGCGATTACTGACCTTAAATGGTGTTGATGCGATTCATGGCAACCTCGTTCATTGTAGGAGATATCTCTGATGAGACAATTTTGATTTCGTTGAGCAATGGTTTCCACCCTTCATTACCATATGCCCATTGTAACAATTGATCCTCATTTGACAACATAGGTTTAATCTCCCCTGTCTATATTCTGCTACAAAATAAAATCGGTACCCTAAACTATGCGAACACAAATAAAATTGATCCTCATCTGACAACATAGGTTTAATCTCCCCTATCTATATTCTGCTACAAAATAAAATCGGTACACTAAACTATGCGAACACAATTTTAAAAAAATGAAAAAATCAACCAAGAAAACCAATAAAAACCAGTAAAAATCAATCAGAAAAAGATGAGAAAAAAATCAATTAGTAAAACAAAGTATAACCAAAACTAGTAAACTGAATTAGAAAAAAAGATGAGAAAAACCAACTACAACCAAAACTAGTAAAATCGATTAGAAAAAGACGAGAAAAACCAACTACAACCAAAACTAAGGTTAAAAAAATCGAGTGTAAAAACCAACAAACATGCGCCATGCGAATACAGACTAAGTTGAAACAAACCAAAAGAAAAAGGAAAAGGAGCAACCAAGAAACCAATTCAGATTATAGAAGATGAGATGAAATTACTACAAGGTTGGTTGTCTCAAATGTTTTATATTCTCTCCATTTCAAACGGTCATAAACATTCTAATTCTAGCATCTGTTTTTTATTATCAAATCCAGTACCTTCTCCTTGCATCTCCGTCAAAATATTGGTCGGAATATCGCCTTGAGTCTCCTTCAAAATAATGGCTGGAGTACAAATTCGGGAAGAATCCAAGGCGGTTATAAATTATCCTTCTTATTTGGTTGATCACCTTTCGAAGGAAAGACACCATATTCTTAACTAGTTGCCAAATTCTCTTTTGGAAAAAGCTCCCTGGCCCACCCAACACTTTCAACCATCCAAAACCCCATCCCCATCCAACGGTACAATGCCACATCAACAAATACCATGTAATTTTCAAACGATCAAATTTTTTATATCCTTCATTTCAAATGGTCAAATGCTTTATATCCTTCATTTCAAACGGTCACAGACATTCTAATTCTAACTTCTTCTTTTTATTATCAGATCCACTGCCATCTCCTTCAAAATATTGGCCGAAATATCTGGTCGCGTATCTTTCAAAATAATGGCCGTAATACAAATTCTGGAAGAATTCAAGGCTGTGTTAAATTGTCTTTTTATTTGGTTGAAACTTGAATGTCATATGATAAATTATCTTTTTATTTAGATGATCTCCGCTAAAAGTATGTACACCAGATAATAGCTTTGGCTAACCATTTCTCACTAAATTTTAAACAAAATTAAATGAAAAAAATCTTAAAAAAAAAAA
>JASDQU010188893.1:0-20357 GCA_032191745.1 Picea mariana | reverse complement strand
AAAGATTGGTACTATGGCATACAAATTGGAGCTACCTGCATCTTCACGAGTACACCCAGTTTTCCATGTTTCATGCTTAAAGAAGGTTATAGGTGACAAGATCCCAGTTCAAACTATATTTCCAGAACTTGACGAGGAAGGAAAAATCATATTGGATCCTGAAGACATCACTGACACAAGAATTCGCCAACTGAGGAATAGATCCATTTCAGAGTATCTCATTAAATGGAGGAAACTACTGGCTGAATATTCCACTTGGGAAGATGAGTCTTTTATACAAAAGCATCCAGAGTTACTCAAGCGTTGCGGACAACACTTGTCTCAAGGGGAGGGGCATGTTAAGCCCTAATATTGGCCCATTACCCCTTAATTGGGGCATATTAGATTGATAATGTTATTTTATTTATGTCAGCTTTAGGTCATTAGTTGTAATTATACCTCCTAGTCTCCTATATATACCAAGGAGACATTTTCATTTTGAATCATCTTGTACTTGAAAATTTAAGTGGGGTAAAAGGAGGTTTCCCCCTCGAAGAGGCTTATTATTTGAAATTCTCTCTTTTTCAAGGTGTTGAGTACTTTTTCTGAGGATTTTCTGGTTCTCAACATTATATTAGTGCAACATTATCATCCAATAATTGTGGAGTAAATAAACAATGAAAAATGAGCAATCATACACATACACAGTACACCAGTGTTTTTACATGGAAACTCAAAGTGGGAGAAAACCATGGAATGTTTTTTCTTATATGTCTTGAAGAATTACATTCATTGGAAGCACCAACTTCCTTTTTTTTCTAGCTGCAAATGGAAGGAAGGTCCAACCCCTTAGTTTCTCAGGCTACAACTTGAGGGAAGCTCCAACTCCCCAATTCTCTGGCTACAATGAGAAGGAGGCTACAACCCCTTAAGTTTTTTGGCTACAACCACATGTCCTTGCCCTGTCCAACTTCCCTAACAAAGAAGTAGAATGATGGAAGAACTGTCACACTATAATTGTGAGATATACTGTTGTAGAACTATACCAATCAACTTGTAATCAACCTGTAACATAGACAAGTGCATCAACGATGCACCAATATGTACCTCAACCTGTACCATCAACGAGTGCATCAACCATGCACCCAATATGTACCAATCATGCATCAAATACACATCAACTATGACTCATCAAGATGTACCGACATCATCAAGTATACACCTCATGTATGTGCAAACTCATCAACTACTTGTCTCAACCATGTACCTCAACCATACACTAAGTACATATACCAATATAACCATCAAAAGTTCTTTAGAAATACATCACACTATCTATAACCAAATACCATAAACCCTTACATCAATCCATGTGCCACAACCTCATTTTTATGTAGCCTCAAGCTAAACCAACAACTTCAGCAACACATCACAACCAAAAGACCAATACCCATATGTCAAATACCAACAACAAAATACTAATTGTATCCCTCAACAAATCTCATGTATGCATCAATACTGAACATCTAATACCATCTCAAGAGTTGAACCCTAGCTCAAAAAACATACCTCAAACAAGATGCACCATATCTCTCATAAATAGACCCCAACCATGTTGTTGTCGCAATTTTTCTGCCATACTTTTTCTTCGGCACTTTTTCTGCCGTGAATTTTCTTCCATGATTTTTATGCCGCACTTTTTTTGCCACGATTTTTCTGCCTCGATTTTTTTGCTGCGATTTTTCTGCCGCACTTTTTCGACCGGACTTTTCCTGTCGCGATTTTTTTGTCGCACTTTTTTTGCCGCAATTTTTTTGCCACAGTTTTCCTGCCGCACTTTTTCTGCTGCAATTTTTATCTATCAATAATACCTTCCCAAATAACCTTTCACAAAAATAAATATTCAATGATATTCAAGTGTGTTTTAAATGAGGTAGCCTTGCCTCTTATTTATAATTTCATGTAGCATCCCACTTTCCTTATTTTAGGGAGTTCTCCATTAACTTTATTATTTAAATAATTTCTTTTGCAAACACTTTGACTTTTTGGGGCTTCTAGATGACTCATGAGGGTTTCACAACTTCACATGGCCATAACTCTCTAACCGTGAGGATTTATGTGGCGTTCCACATACCATCGGAAATGAAATGACATGTACTATCCATCTAGAATAGTCTTACTTACAAATATATCAAAACTCATACCATTATCCATCAAACAAACTTGGGTCCATTACCCAAACCTTTGTGATATCAAAATTCGCTAGCAGACTTTCTTCAAGGGTTGACATCAATGGAAACTAACCCAATTAATCAACATAAACAACTTGTTTACCAAGTAATTTGACTGATGCATTTTATTGCACATATTGTAGTTTGGGAAAATCCCAACCGAAACCACAAAAGTGTCACAACTATGGGAGTATTTACCCATTGTCACCTTAGATAAACACTTCTCTCACTTTAGTGATGACAAAATCACCACAAGGGGAGAATCCCAGGTGACCCTAGGGGAGATGGAAAGTGAAAGGATATGAAAGGTGCCCCTATAGGTCAAGGTCAAATATGGAAAGAAGACTTCAAAAAGAGTCTCATGAGAAAGTGATTGGTTGCCAAGGAAGTGTACCTGCAAAACAATGTTAGTCCTACCGAGAACATGACGATATATAACAAATGAAGTCTCAAAACCAAAGGGGATTAAACAAGAAACCTTGTTGTCCCAAATTTCAGTAGTATGGAAATATATATATCAACAACAAATGATAATAAGAGCTGCAAATTTAATCATCAAAATCAAGTACAATATATTAGAAACAAAGCTAGCAATAAGTAGATGAATTTCAAATGATTAAAGCAATACTTTGATAGCAATTAGAGGGTTGTTATTTAGTTTTATCAACAAGATTTGTAATATACTTATGTCTATAGAGAACAATTTCTACAACAGCAAATTCTAGTCACTAGAATCAACAAGTAAACCACCCAAAATATAGTTAATAACTAGTAGATTAATTATGGCAGCTTGCAAGTGAATTTTAGTGGTAGAAAACTGAGTAAACAATGAAAGGAAGATGATTTTGATGCATCCCTATTGTTTGTAGAATTAAACTTATAACATCAATGAGATCACTTGGCTAATCAAGAAGCCCTTAGGGCACAAAGTAGCTTAGAGCGTGTAAAATTATATTCCAAACTTAAACAATCCAAACTCCTTGATATAACGTTTACCAATGCATAATATCCAATATCCAATGTAAGTAGATTAGTGCCTTATCTATTGGGTTATGGAGTCTCTTGTTTATGAGGTAGGGTTTATTACTTCTCTAGGGGTGTAATCACTTTTACTCACTGGAGAAAACAAACCTTAGCAAGGCAAATCTACAAGGGTGTAAGCCCTTTTACTCCTTGTGGAAACCTTGCAAAATAGCCTTTTCAATGAAAAAAAGATATATCATGATGGGGGGTGTATGCCCTTATACTCTGTTGACAACCTATTTCAACTAGGTGTCAACTTCATGTACCATTAATATATGTTCCTTGCGGTACAACATGTTTGAAGACTTATGGCTCAGTAGGGCAGTTATGCCCCTGGAACTTCTTTCTTTGTACACAGAATGTCCGCTCCCCTGTTTGGGATAATAATGTAATATGTTAGCATGGATAAATTTTTCATTAGTTACCTAGGAATTTATCATTAAGGAATTCCTTTCATTGAGTGTGTTTTTTCCTCGGGTAATTAATCTTGCTTACGGACGATTTTAATTATCCTTGAGTTTTTCACTCAAATAATCCTCCAAAGTGGTGAAAGGAGTTATAATGATCGAGCCCAAGGGGTGAATAAGGTTTATAAATGTTTTAAATGACCATGCTATACATCTTCTATAGTCTTGTCGAATTCCATTAAGTTTTTATAGGATTTTTTAATTATTATTTTTATTTGTAAATTGGAAATTTTAATTATTTTTGATGTAAAATGTAAATGTAAAAAAATGGTCCTTGTGGATTTTGTATAGTGGTATGGGTACTCAAATAAAATGGCCTATGACCCCCTACACCCTTGGACCAATTTTCAGCTCAATTGGACAAGTTTTTCTAGGTCATTGTCCATGAGGAGTCCAAGTCAGTCAAAAGTCAGCAAATAATTGGCTAAGGTAAAAAGGCCAAAAAAATTGTAAAAATGTCTAAAGTCATGAGAGTGAGTGGGGAAAATATTTCTAATTTGTTTCCTAAGTTGGAAAATTTAAAATCCACTTAGAATACCCTCTGATTCCAAGCCAACAACCAAAAGTGAGTCTCCTTAGCCAAAAGTGTGCCCCCCTTGCTTATGAACTTAGGGAAAAGTGAAAATTAAAGTGGGAAAAGTGCCAAATCCCCGAGTGCGCCCTTACTAGTGCCTAAATTCATGTTTGAACAAGTGTAAAGGGGGTTTTCCCCTTCCCATATCACCCCACAAACCCTAAATCAATCCAAAACCCTAAAAGTGTTCCCTCCTTGACTTGTTCTCTCTCTCTCTTGGATGGGTGACACTTGCCAAGATGGGTCTCTCCTCTCTCCCTCATATAAAAAAAATCCCTCCCTCATTTGGACATAAGTTTATCACATGAACTCTACTATACCAAAATATCTCCTCTTTCTCTCTCTCATTCTCTCCCATTTTCTTCTTTGTAATTTTGCTACAAATTTTGGGCAGCCACATTTTGTGGATAATAAAGGTGAAGCTTTGGAGGATCTTTTGTGTCTCTTGTACTATTCTTGGAGCCATTGTATGTTTTTATTTGTGAAGTAATATTGTTGCAATTATTTTTTGTATTTGCTTGCTTGCATTGTTCTACTTGGAGCCCCAAGCAGAGTATTTTGTTTGGGATAGATTGGTAGTAATATTGCTATTAATCATTGTGGGTTGTTTATGCTTGGGTTTGCAAAGTATTTTGCAAGCCATTTGGATAAACTCACATTTTTATTTTATTTTTTAGCAAGGATTTATATATCTTCATATCACCAAAGGTTTGGAGGAGTGTATTTCATATCTTGAAACTCACTTGTCCAACCATCTAAAGCTTCCTTTATTTTTTGTTTTCATTTCCAGCCACTTATTATTCATTTTCAAGCATTTTTATAATATAATATTGCAATATAATATTCATTTACATGTTCATATTTTTACATAATAATTTATGTTTATGTACTAAAAAAAAACAACTTGTTCCAAGTCCTTTTTAACATTTTTCCGGCAAGAAAAGTTTGTTGTTTTTTGCAGGTTTTCATCAGTTTAAGAGGGATTGTTACCATTTTTTGGTCCCAAAAGACTCAAGGAAGCATATAAGAGTTGTGGTGCCAAAAACCACTACCCCTTTCATATTCTAAAGCATTGTAAGCAGCCCAAGAGAGTCTCTTGGGCTTGCATTCTCTCTACTTTAATTTTCAAATCTGTAAATTGTAATTTAATTGTGGCATATCGCTCACACCTTGCATAGTGCTTGGATTTTCCATCCATGCAATATCGTGAAGGATAGCTTAAAAGTTAAATTTTTGTTTTTTCTTAATATTGTTGCCCCACTTCTCCCACAAAGAGAAGGTTGAGTGGCTAGGTTAGTTTGTTTTATTTCATTTCATCTTATTTTATTTTACCCACCTTGGCACAAAATCAGTAGGCTTTCCCTCCACATTGTGCCATTGTTGCGAGGTTGCTAAATTATTTTATTTGTTTCCCACCTTTGTCCTTAAGGAAAAGTTGTGTGGCTAGTTATTTGTTACTATTTATTTTCAAGTTATTTCATTTAATTAATTGCGCCTACACCTTGCATTGTGCTTGGCTTTTCCAACCTTGCCATATTGTGAAGGCTAGTTTAGTTTCATTTTATTGCAAAGTAATTAAATTGGTGCCTCGTATTCCCTCTCCTTGTCACTTTGTGGATCTTGGGTAACTAATAAATGGAAAAGAACTGTGTGGCTAGATTAATTAGGCACCCAATCTATTATTTTTTTAACCATCAAAATAGGGTGACTTGGGTGGCTAGAAGGGGTTGAAGCTAGGGACAGTTTCACAGAACTACGTGTCCTCCTTGTTGAGCACCCAAGCATTCTGGATTTGACCTATGGAGATAGGAAAGAACTTTTTTTGTTCTTCTTATCAAGCACCCAACACATCATTTTGGTTGAAGGGAAAAGGACTTGGGGTAGTCACATAGCTTAGGATTTCTACAACTCACATTTAATCCCCCTAAGCTCAAGAGAGACCTAAAAAACTTGTTAAAATCAACCTACACACTTTTCACAACAGTTTCAATCCAAGATTTTACATTTACTTTTCAAGCAAGTTTACTTTTCAACAAATTCCTTTCATGTGAATTTTTGTATTGTAAGCATTCTTTATTTCATGTATTCTTTATTCATTTGAGCATAAGTGTTCTAAGTTTAAATTTAGTTCTCATATTTCTTGTATAAATATTTCACAAGCTTATGTCGTCCTTGTAGAGTTATATTTCCTTAGTGTATATATAAGTAATTTAATTTTGATAATCTTTATGCATTGGTCTTTTATTATTTTGAAAAGAAAAAGGCTTGCATGTCGTTAAAAGAATTGCACAATTGCATTTGTTGCTTGTCATTGGGTTGGGTCTCCCTAATTAATAACCCAGTTAATTCCTAGAACCTTAACAACAATACTTCACATATTTTAAGAGGGTCTACCCTCCTTGTCTTCCCTAGGAGTGAGCCTAGACGGAAGAGGTCTAGATCGAGGTCATAGTGGGTATATACTTAGGTTTGTGCCTCCAAGGACACATCAAGTGGGTTGGAGACTTCTCCATGATTGTAGGTGTGTATTAGGACGACAACATATTTTCTTCCATTTCCGGGGATAAGTCTCTTATCCTTGGTTAATTGACAAAATTTAATTAATTCTTTAAAAAATAATTAATGAACTTTTTCCCTTAATTCACAACTTGAGTTTTTTTATTTGACATTGCTTGGTCTCGAAGTGGTGACTCTATTTGATAATTCTTTGAGGTATCCTACTAGTAGCAACCCTCAAGGTTTGGTTGATTCCTTTCCTAAACCTGAAAGGGTGTATAGGAGGAGAATAAACAAACTATCTCCTCGTAGACTCCTTGAAAGTATTGGAGAAGAAGCAATCTTTTATATACACCTCATGTTTGTACCTAATAATCCTACATCAACTATGGGTGACCTATTGAGGCCATGTAATTTTACCAATGTTCAAGGTTATCCTCATCCTATTCCTGACAAAGATATTGACAAATTGCATGCTTTCAAGAGAAACAATGTTGTTAGTGCCAGGACCCACATCTTGAAATTCAACTTATGTGTCAGCAAGTGGTGTAATGGTCACAATTATGAATATGTCAAGATTACCCTTTTTGTTTTTTTTCTAGAAGGGGATGCAAAAAAATGGTTCTCAAAACAGGATCCTAACAAATTTAGCACTTTAGTAGAAATCACAAAAGCCTTCAGTGAAATATGGGGTGATAAGAAGGAAGATCACCACTTATTGGTTTCCCTTAATTCTAGCCAGAAGAAATAAAATGAAACAATGGAAGAATTCAATAAGAGATTTAATGACTTATTTAAAATCCTCCCTCAAACTATTAAGCCTCTTGATGCCTCAATATTAATTCATTATATGGAATCCTTTGAGGGTGAAATCAGATATCAGTTGAGGGACAAAGAGACAATAACTCTAATGGATGCACAAAATCATGCTATCAAGATAGATAAGAATATGCAAGATGCTAGGAAGTCAAATTTTCCAAGTTTCTCAAGGGGAACTTCTTCCAAAACCAATAAGGATAAGAATACAAAAGTGGAAAATAAAGAGTCTTCTAATGATGGCATAAAGGAGATTGCTCAATTAATTAAGCAAATGGATTTTAACCAGGATAGTAAAATAAAGAAAATAGAGATTAACCATGCAAATTAGATGAAAACCATGCATGATATGTTGGTGGCCATGGAGAGGGATCAAGATAATAGATCTCATCATAAGCCAAATGACAGGTGGCCAAAGAGACCTCCACCTCAAGAGAAAAGGCCACCAAATTATTTTGACTCTACTAACTTCGTTGATCACCAAGTTATCCCATATTGTAGACCTTGTGGGAAATTTCAAGAGGAATCAACTAGCCAAATTTTGTTGCCCATGGAGCCTGATTATCTTCCTGATTCAGAGGTCATTTCTTTCAATTGTTTTTATACCCCCATGAAGACTTTACACCCTGGAAGAATGTACACCTGTCCACATGGGAGAGTGCAGGGGGTGCTTTCCCCTCCTGCGAGGTCTGGGGCAAAGTGGGCCCCCAAAGGAAAAACTACCTTGTAAATTTATATTGTAATTTCATATTAAATCTGGATCGTTCATTATAAGGTCATAGATCTGACAGTAGAAGTTATGTTAGGGTTTTTTTTCCATAGAAGGAAACCCTCTTTTTATGAGGGAAATGTATTGCAGCTATGTATTATTGTGAATATTGTATTTTGAGTGAGGAGACTGTGAGAGAAAGAAGAGGAAGTTACAACAAGTGTGTTGTAGGTTGTATCCTTTCATTTGTTGGATAATAATAAAGGAAGGACCTAACAATTTCTCTGGTGGACGTATCCCACACTGGATGAACCATGTATATATATGTCTCTCTTGTATTGTGTATCTTCTTTGTTTTATTTCTGCATTTGTTTTATTTTATTGCTCCGCGATCCTGTTTTTCTAACAAATGTTTCGTCAAGTTTGTAATGAAGGGGAACCATCTAGACCCAAACATGAGTAAGTTAATATGTTTGGTCATGAATATAATGTTGGCATGAATGAATCGATGGAATTGATTGAGCATAGTAGGGATGCAAATATTGTGGGTAAATATTGTCGTTTAATAAATGTCCAATCATTTAATTGTCAACCTGAGGAGTTTGTAAACCTACGAAGAACATGCATAGTATATGCATGATTGAATCTAATCGAACCTAATATAATGTTGAAGCTGCATCTTGAATTGAATTGTTAATATAATACGGGAATTTGAAACACGTGACTTGGAATTGAATTGTTGAAACACACGACTGAAATGAATTACTGAAACATACGACTGAAATGAAATTGCATAAATAAAATTAACTTGGAAATGGAAAATTGCATCAAAGGAAAAAAAAAACATGTCAATAGAAACAAGATAACACGTGTGAGATCACACTAACAATGAAGCAATCTCAATTACATCACAATGATCAAATGACAAAATAATGAAATCATGAAAATAATCAAAGAAATGACTACGAACCAAATGACTAACCCCTATCATTGATTTCTAATCATTTTCCAATATAAATCTAATCTCCTTCTAATCCCATAATGAATAATTAATTTCTCATCCTAATGACCACTCCCTCATGAAGATAGAGCACTCTCTTTTATACATGAGATCTTTGAAAAGAAGATAAGCTTCTCATAATTACAGTTCCACTTTTCTCTCAACTAGTTTCCCATTATCACAAAATATGATCCCTTCAAATCCTCACACATATCTCTTATAAATCTTGGATAAGATATGCTATCCATTCCCCATGATCTTCTCCTTGAAATAAACTTGAATATTTATCTCCTCAAATATTGAAATGGTGGAGGAAATATTTGAGAAGTATTTTTGAATTAATCCTTCATATATTCCTACACATTACAAAGCTCAAACATTTTTGAGATGTATATGAAAACATGTCAATTTTCTAATATTTAATCATAAATTCTCTTTTAATACTAAAATGAATAAAGTGGAAAATAATAATGTGAAAACAAAATGTATTTATGAAAACGATATAATGAAATGTTAAATGAGGTGATAAAATGTGAGGAATGGCAAAAGGAAAAGAGGATGAAAATGTGACATTTCTGAGACACAACATTAAACTACATGAATGATGTTGTGGACAAAGTAACATAAAAAATTTTCCCTAAGCCTACTCCCAAGCAAGTATCAGAAATGGCTATGTATAGAGGTTTCACTTATCAAAGGGATGGGACAAAATCAATATAGGCCTACGACTCATCCTCCCCCTCCTAAATCAATTGGTCCTACAAATTCAGAATTAAATAGGAGGGTGGTTGAATAATGAAAAATTATGGGTCCATGTGGCAGAAATTATGAAAATCCCATCTCAGAAGAGGAAATTGCTCAAAGCCATAGAGGATCCTCCTCATAACAGTATTGAAAGACCACCATCTATAGCTTACCAGGATGCACCCGTGATTTTGCAAAATTGGGATAGGGGAAACAAAAATAATCAACCATTTTTCCTTTCTCTACTTGTGAACAACCATCTCCTGCATAATTACATGCTTAACTTTGGAGAAAGTTCAAATGTTATGACTAAGAAAGTGATGCAACAATTAAATTTAAGGATTTCAAGGCCTTACCATAAAGTTTGTTCCATGAACAGTAAAATGATTAAGGTGCATGGTTTGAGTAAGATCTTACAAGTACACTTGGTTGCCTTCACAGACATCATGATGGAAATGGACATAATATTGATTGATGTGCCAGATGCTTGGGGTATGTTTCTTTCAAGAAAAATAGTTGTATATTTGGGGGGTAATCTACAAATGGACTTAACCTGTGCCACACTCCCACTCCATATGGGGCCACATTTAAACTAAACAGAGAATTGGAAAGAAAATACCATGTAGATACTAGAGGATAATAAAAAAACCATAAATGAGTTTGTATATCGTGGATTATATATGGGATGTTGTCAGATGCCATCTAATTTTGTAACACATGTCAAGGAGGAACTTGAAGATGAACTCCAAAGTGTTTGTAATGTTTGGGATGCCATGGATTCTTTTGATGTTATTTTTCTTGAAGAAGCTTCATGTGAAAGGGATATTGATGTGACTCTTTCAAAATCTAGGATAGAGTTGGATTTTTCATTCAGTACTGCATCATCAACATCAATTCACCAGCTTTCAAATGAATCGGTCATATCTCAGGAAGACTTGGATAGTATTTTTGGGCCATATATTTCTTATGTCTTAGAAATTGGGGACATTTGTTTTGACGAAGATGATGTCTTCAACAAACAGGATGAGCATAAAATGAAAGAAAAGAAGAGTAGAAAAAATGGAATAAATCTGGTAGAAGATCGTAAGGATGATGAGAAAATTAACGATGATAATAATAATCAACATATCATCCCTATTGAAAATTATGCCAAGCCTTTCAAAGAAGATATGAAATCAGCAAACTTTAAATCTTTTCGTTTGGCACCAATACAACTTCATCAGAAAGGCTTCAAGGAAGATTCTATCGAGTGGTTGAGAATTGGGGAAAAAGGGTTCACATTAGAACATTAGAAAATAGGGTAAAGTGTATAAGTCTTCTGACAAATAATATCATCCAATTGGACGACATAAAGTTAGACATGCTAGTGAAAAGGCCCCACCTTGAAAGGATCCTCAACGCAACCATTTGGTGTCCAAAGGGGCACTCTTTATAAGGTATCTCTAACCTTTTTCCTTTTTATTCTTTCAGTTTCATGATTATTTCATAAGTTCATTGTATAGTCATTTATTTTATTTGATTATTGTCAATATCATTTCATTTATTTATTATTGTTTTCACATGTACTTATGTTGGTTATTGGTGTGAAATTTGTTTTGCGCAGTTTGAGGTTCTCACATGCTCTCCTTCCAAAATATTGAGCACACATCCCCATGTGGAGCCAGATATTGACCACCTATTTCAACTAGGTGTCAACATCATGTACCATGAATATATGTACCTTGTGGTACAACATGTTTTAAGAATTATGGCTCAGCAAGGCAATTCTGCCCCCATAACTTCTTTCTTTGTACACAGAATGTTCACTCCCATGCATGGAATAATAATATAATATGTTAGCATGGTTCAATTTTTCGTTAGTTGCCTAGGAATTTATCATTAGGGAATTCCTTTCATCGAGGACACACAAAGTGGGTTGGAGACTTCTCCACGATTATAGGTGTGTATTAGGATGAAAATATACTCCTCCAAATGTTTAACAACAATAAACTTAAAACCAAGAAGAAACAACACAATTGCATAAATTCCCTACCTAGTTCAAGAGATAGCATGCAAAAACCTTACTTATCAAGAATATTCCACCACATTTCCAAGAAAATAAGCATCAAGAGATAGCTCTGACCTTCCTTCCAATAGAAAGATAAAAGAATCCATAATAAACCAAGAGAGAGATAGAGTGAATTGTCCAAGTAGGGTGAAAATTTCAGCCAAGAAAGTATGTACTTCTCAAAACCATCATGATAAAATGAGAGTGAGATGACCTTTATTTATACAGGGTCATCTAACCCTAATTTTTCCACGTTAAAACTCAACAACAAAATAGAAAAGAGGGTTGACCCTCTAATTTGTCTTTACAATATACAAATATGAAATAACATTAAATTAAAATCCCCTAAGGGGTGACGTCATGCACTAAAGTGTGACGTTAGGCCTCCAAGAGAGACGTTGAGCCTCAAGGTGAAAGTCGTTGGGCGTGTTATCCTGTACCCTAGTGATAACTAAGGAGATCATGTCTCAAGGACCATGGATCCTAGACATGGAGTACCGATATTTGGATGACTTGAGAATGGCCCTGGAGGGGCCCTCTTTTCTTCAGTGCAACCCATTTATCAGTAGCAGCAGTATCCATCCCGCTAGTCTGGTCTTGAAGTAGTAGTAAGTCTTGCTCCTTGAGGTAATGAGTTCGAGTATCATGGTATGTGTCACTTTGATTATTGAAGAACTTGTATATGTTGCATTCAATTCTCCTTCATTTCATAATGTTTGCCTGGAGATTATGCTCTTTAACTTGTTCATACCCAGAGGGGTGACATGATGCCCTAGTAAGTTGATCTCCCTTTAGGATGGGTTTCCACTGGGTGGTTCTGTGAAATGTCATCATTCGTCTCCTCCATACTCACCAATTTCCATATTTATTCCTCTCATCTTACCCTACCTTTGTTCGGACATTGGGATTGGCCACATTAGGAAGGGTTGTACCTTGCCTTGTGGGAAGAAAGGGATAAAGGCCCATAGGGTAAAAATAGTTGGAAAGAGTTAAAATCCTTTGAAACCTTTGAGATGCTTTGCCCAGAGATTCCCGAGAAAGAAGTAAAAATATTCTCAGTAAGAAAAGGGAACCCATAAGATAAATAAACACTCAAGGTACTAGTTGGTGGATAGGAGGTCTCATCATGAGCCGACCTATTATGACCATGGTCATGTATCTATATGACACTACCACCTATCTGGTCACCAAACCAAGGTAGTGGCTCTTAGTGGCATAGCCAAGAGAAAGGGGTTCTAATCATGATCCAACCTTCTCATCTTTATGAAATGTTTGTGGATAACGATATCATCTCTGGTCACCAAGACAAGACAATGTCCCTCAACTCTTCTCTTGAATCACAAAAGAAAAAGACCAAAAGATAATAAATTTAAGAGTAAAAGGCAATAAATGGGCTAGGAAACAATGGAATCTATGACAAAGTGCATCTCTCCCTCTACAAAGGTACCCATAGGTAAGACTTACATTTCCCTCTTATCACTGCACCCCATGGCTAAACTCTTACCCCACGCCACCTCATATGCTTACATGACATGGATTGGTTCTCATCTGGGAAACACCCAAAGATTAAGAAGGATTATCCCAATAGGACACCCTGAGACCTTCTCCAAACTTGACTTGTTAAATTGCATAACATCTTTGAGAATTTGTATGGGTAAAGGAGGGTTTGATGCACATGTTTGGGTAATTTAATTATTGTATGTGATTTACATGTTTTGATCATTGTGACTTATGAACCCCTAGAGGGCGTACTTGTTGTTTTTGCAGGGCATTTCCCGGTGAATAGGTACACATGAGGGAATGATTATCTTAGACCTTCATGGGGGCTTAAAGACCACAGATGGATTTTGTAACCCTAGCCAGGGGCAAGAAGATATCAGATATTTGCACCAAGAAGAAAGAAGGACATCACCTTGGAGGCACCCTAGCAGACCGAGATGCAGTGGGATATTGCTCTTCCACATGGACATTGGCCTTTGAAAGCCTAGGACATCACCATTGTGACCCTGGACATCATCCAGAGCTAGGGTCTATATTTTGGGGGAAATTTTGAGATGTGTGGCAAGTGTGGGCATCATCTAGGGCCTTTGGAGGAAAAATGTTCTGCATCCTGAGCCCAATGTTCCACCTTAGGGGCTCAACGTCACCCTAGAAGGGCATGACGTCACCCTTGGGGATGTTTTTAGATGTTAATTAATTTTATTTATGTCAAAATTGGATTTTAATGTAAATTGGTGAGGTCAGCCTTTTATTTGACCTAAACTTAATTAAAGGTCAAAGTTTTCTATAAATAGAGATAAAGTACTCTCATTTTTTCATCATAAATCATCACACAACAAGTTTGGACTGAAATTTGTGCCCTCTTTAAGGGATATTGGTTGAAATAACTAGTGTGCAACTTCTTGGAGAGGCATTTCATGGTGGAAGATCTTCAACTAGGGTTTGGCTTGATTATTCTTGGTGGAGTAAGTAGAATATATGCAATTTTTTCATGTAATAAATTATTGTGGTACATTTTACTTGTTTCATGTTAAAGATTATGAAATTTCTTGCTTAAACCCTAGAAGAGAAACATAAGTTACTTCTTTCTCTCTCTAGCTTTTCTACTTGTTTAAATTTCTCAAGTACACCTTGTTTAGAAGTGACTACTAGAGCCCTAAAGTGATATCACACTAGTAGCTTCATTCTAATTGCTTATTGCATAATATTTTTCAATAGTCTAAGGAAGGAAGATTCACTAGGACCTAAAAGTGCTTACTCTGTAGTGAATTTGTCTTTAAGATTTGGATGTTTGAGGCCTTGAAGTGCCAACACCTCTTCCATCCACCTCTTTTGCTTTGGCAAGTATTATCATTTCTATTTCTCCAATTTGTGTGGTTGTTATTGTTGACTCCTAAGCCCTAAAAGCCACTTTTCCACTTTCTTTAGTGAATGATTGATCAAACAAACACTCAAACTCTCTTCCTTGAATCTTTTGTTAACTTCTACTAACTCTAAACTAGACTAATTCACTAGTTAATTTGTTATTGTTGCAAATAATTGCTACATCCATAGTAATATATACTAATTTGTTGCATACACCTACATAACTCACATCTAACTGACTCAGAAATTGCTTGTGATAATTTCTCAACAATCTACTTGATAAATGTTAAGTTTCCATGATATTTTCTTGCAACTCTGAGCACTAATACTTGTTGTTGTTACAAATTATTGCTACAACTATCTAATTGCAGCGAATTTTCTGCAAAATTAACATTTAACGCTAGCTAGACACCGCAGAAAATGCTTGTGACAGTTGATTATCATCTTGCCTAGCTAAAGCTATTTTTCCATTGTCTTTTCAAGCAATTCTAAGGCATATTTCTTGCAGATGTTATAAAATACTTATTGATTTTTTAAGCTTTCATATCACTGCAATTTTATATCAGCTAGTTTATATTTCAAAGGTTCATGGTCTTATGAAGCACTAACATCATTTTGTACTTGAAAGAAACCATATTTTTTCTTTGTTGCCTTGTTCTGGGCAGGTACAATTTATATTTACTTTTTCTTCATCTATTAAAGACATAAAGAACCTTTTGACTTGAGTGACCAGTGAGAGGGGGGTATTCTTGCTTCTTTTTCTTAGTTCATTGGCCCTTTAGGTCACTAGAGACGTCTCCCTTGGGGTAATATTAAAACATTCCTAAACAGAAAGGGGTTTCCTATTAAGGTGATAGTGATAGGTCACCCCCTTGTTACGCCAATCTCACCTCACTTGCCTTGGGTTTTGGTAAAGTACAGGTTGTGCAATAAAAATTTTGGCACCACTGCCAGGGAACATCGAGTCAATTTTCCTCAACAACACCTTTTTGGTAAGCCTTTATCCAAAGTCTTTTTTTCATAAAGCTTACATGGTGAATCCATTGAGGGTGATCCCTTCATCCATTTGATAATATCAAGCAGATTTTATGGAGACTCTACTGATGATGACTCGTAGCGGGCATCAATACACATCTTATTAAGTTATAGTCCTCATTGTCCCCTCCTAAATGGGCCCCCGAAGAACTCTTCGACCCTTTAGACTTGGCCACTATCCAAGGAGGATTACATTATCTCCCTAAAGATGTCGATTATTGGATAGCCAAGTTTTTAGGAGAGGCTAGAGCTTCTCGTAATACACATTGGACTAAATTCTATGAGAGTTATGAGTTCCATCAGTCTGGGAAAGAACATTTTGACACATTTATGAGACTTTTCTTGGCCTCACTCACTGGGGATGCCAAAAAATGGAGTGTTAAACTCCCTACCAAAATCCTCACAACTCATGAAGATTTAGAACAAGTTTTTCTATGAATATGGGGTGTGATGGAAGATATTGCCTCCCTTTATTCCCAATACCTCAAAATTTTCAAACAAAATGATGAAGATGTTAGGGAATTTAATGATAGGTTTAACACCTTGCTTGGTCGAATTGAGCCCAACTTTCAGCCAGAGAGTGGTATTCTCCAACAATATTTAGATTCCTTGGAAGGAGATTTCCTGTCTACCCTCAAGAACCGATTTCTACAAACCTCGAGGAAGCATAAGATGGTGCTTGTTGGATTGAAGAAAATTTCAAATTGAGAAATTCCATTTCCCAGGTCAATATTTTGAACAACCAAGATGACATCTTATGGTTCGATGAGGAAAGATGGAAGAACAAGAGCATGATTTCCCAGATACACTAGAGGTAAAATATGACATTAAATTGCAAACTTTCCCTAAAGTAAACATCCCTTGGAGCACAGGATTTTAAAGAATGGAAGATGCCATGATTTTCTCAAAACAACATGATCCCCCTGAGGATCTAAGTCCTCCTAAAAATATATTTGAATATTTGGAGGTTGAGGAAGGAGACATTAAATGTTTACCTTCACAAGTCACCGAGGGAGATGATTTTGGAAGAGACTCCCCTGATGTTTTTCATGTTGGGAGAATTGGGACAAGATACAATGAACCCACACCTTTTTATATTACCCTCCAGATCAATGATTTCCTTCTCCATAATTGTGTGTTTGACCCAGATACTCCCAGAAACATTATTACTGAAAGGGTCATGCACCAACTAGGACTTAGTTTATCACAACCAAATAATGATACACGAGATGGTTTTACATGAGTTATTATCAAAGACTTGGTGGTTTCCTTCCATACTTGCTTTGATGTCTCTTTCGAGATTGATGTAATAGTGATAGACACACTAAGTAGTTGGGGAATCTTACTCTGCAAAGACTTAGTAGTAAAACTAGGTGGAAGCTTCCAAGACCAAGGATATAAGGCCATTATACCCTATCCCAAGGGAGGATTTTTCAGCCTTCACAAGGAACCTATCACTGGATGCCTCATTGAAGCTTCCGAAGAACCCGTTGATCAGCTCCTTTGTGTGAGAAATGGGGTAGAAAATTGGTTTATTGAAGGAGGGCACTCCAAAGATGAACCTTGCAAAACACCTAAATATGGACCCTAGAATTTGATGGTGCTCATTCGAGTTTTGGCTCAAGGGTAGGCATCGTCCTAACTTCCCCTTCTAAATAAACTTTATATTATTCTTATAGGCTTGAATATTACTGCACGAACAACGTTTTCGAATATGAGGCTTTGATTATAGGTCTTAATCTGTCTATTGATAGGGATATAACACACTTGAGGGTAATTGGCGATTCAGACCTAATAATATCACAAGTGTTACTAAAATTTTCCACAAAGAATGAAAGACTCAAAAGGTACCGAGACTTTTCCAGTTCTGTTGCAAAATACTTTGAAGTAGTGTGAATAGAAGCAGTTCCCAGAGAGGAAAATTACATAGTGGATTCTTTAGTTGTCTCAGCATCTACCTTGCAA
The DNA here is from genome assembly GCA_032191745.1 of Picea mariana. Taxonomy (NCBI): domain Eukaryota; kingdom Viridiplantae; phylum Streptophyta; class Pinopsida; order Pinales; family Pinaceae; genus Picea; species Picea mariana. The sequence continues at coordinate 2,406 of JASDQU010188893.1, read as the reverse complement.
CCTTGTGAAGTCCCCCTCCATAATTTGTGGAAAATAGAGGTTCTATTTAGACCATCGATCCCTAATAACTTAGAGCATCGGCAAGTTTTTGAAGATGATAGTCAAATCCTTAGATTCATGGAAAATATTAGAGAGTTCATTGATTCACAAGTAAATTTCATGGTTGAGTCCATGCACCTTGAGGTAGTGAATTTGCAAAATAATACCCTGTCAAAGGGGTGTATTCCTTTAGAACAAATCTTTGATAGACATGATGTATACAATGGAAAAAACCCCAAACAAAAAATAGATAAGGACTTTGAATTCAATATTGGCACCGAGATAGACCCTAGGACGGTAAAGATAGGGGAGGGAACCACTGAAGAAGAGAGAAATGAAATACTTAAACTCATTAGAGAGTTTAAGGATGCCTTTGCTTGGACTTATGATGACTTGAAGGCCTATAGGAGTGATGTCATCCAACATGCTATACCTTTGACAGAGGGAGCCAAACCTTTCTGAGAAACATTAAGGCATATTAATCCTAAGTAGGCAACCCAGATACAAAAGGAACTCTAAAAAATGGTAGATGTTGGTATCATAGTTCTCATTAGGTATTCATCATGGATGTCTAATTTGGTAGTTGTCCGAAAGAAGAGTGGTGGCATTTGCCTATGTGTTGATTTCCAGAACCTTAACCAATTATCATTGAAAGACAATTACCCCCTCCCAAATATGGAGAATTTATTACAAAGGGTCATTGGGGCAGGAATGATGTCCATGTTAGATGGATTTTTTGGATACAATCAAGTGTTACTCAGAAGGGAAGATCAACTCAAAACAACATTTAATACACCATGGGGAACATTCATGTACTTAAGAATGTTGTTTGGTCTTATGAATGTGGGTTCAACTTTTCAGAGAGAAATGGATTTTTATTTTAGGGATCTAATATAGAATATTATATAAATTTACCAAGATGATCTCACAATCATGTCAAAAGAAAGGAAAGATCACATCTCACACCTCAGAATTGTCTTTGAAAGGTGTAGGAAATATGGCATTTCCTTGAACCCTAAAAAGTCTATTTTCGGGATAGATAAGGGAAATTTATTGGGACAAATAGTTTCAGAAGGGGGAATTTATGTATACCCAGAGAGAATCCAATCTATCAAAAGTGTTCGTCCCCATGCCAATAAAAAGGCCCTTGAATCATTCTTTGGAAAGATAAATTTCATTCGAAGATTTGTTCCAAATTTTGCTGAAAGAATAAAACCCATGAGTTCCTTTATTAAGAAAGATGTAGCATTCAGATGGGATGACAAAGGTCTTCGATCTTTTGAAGATATAAAAAATGCCATTTCCCAAGCCCCTGTTTTGGTTAGCTTTGATTACTCACGAGATTTCATAATATTCTCTTTTTCCTCTCAAGATACCATTGCAGGTGTCTCATTGCAAAAGGACGTTGATGATCATGAACACCCTATTGAATTCATGAGCAAAGTCCTTAGGGATTCAGAATTGAATTATTCAATTAATGAAAAGCAAGCCTATGCCCTGGTGAAATCTCTCAAGCATTTTAGAAACTATGTGGGCTATAACAAGATTAAGGCTTATGTCTCTTACCCGATAGTAAAGAATGTTTTATCACAACAAGACTGTATGGGTATGAGGGGTAAGTGGGTTTCCAAGATCCAAGAATATGACATAGAAATAAAACCCAGTAAGATTGTAAAGGGACAAGGTTTATCTCAGATGTTAACTGAAAGCAACGAACAAGCTATACAAATGGGAGAAAATGAAAAACTGAATATGGTGGCAAGTGAACTAATGAATGGTATTCCGACATAATCTATTACCTTAAGAACTTATCATGCCCAGAACACCTAGTGGACTATAAAAGGAGGGCTCTAAGACTTAAAGCTATGAAATATTGTTTAATAGAGGACGGTCTTGGTTGGAAAGACCCATATGGAGTTCTCTTAGGTGTGTAAACAAAGACAAAGCTAACAAATTTTTGAGGGAGTTACACTTTGGATATTGTGGGGGGGACTTTGTTGCTTGTACTACTGTTCATAAGATCTTGAGAGTCGGATATTATTTTTCGATGTTGTTCGGTCATGCCAACCTTGTCAATACTTTGCAAGTAAACAGAGACTCTCGGCGCAACCTCTAAAACCCGTAATTTTAGAAACCCCTTTTCAACAATGGGGATTGGATTTTATTGGTCAATTTAAGGATACTTCGAGTAATGGTGTTGTTGGGTGTTTTTACCCTACGGACTAGTAAGCCAGGGTTCTAAGCCTACATGCAGATCATGACCCTTCAGATTTAACCTTTATCCTTCTACCCAAAATCTCAACCCCTTTTCTCAGGCAAACACAGTAAGAATAAACTAACCTTATTTTCCGAAGGTTGAAGTAGATC
>JASDQU010188891.1:9407-20357 GCA_032191745.1 Picea mariana | reverse complement strand
GGTCTTTAGAGAGGGTAGAGAAAAAGGGGACCAAAAGGTCCCATAATAAAACAAAAATTGACATGTAGCAAGGGCCACATAGGTTCAAAAGATTAATGAGATCATGAGATATTAATAAAGGGATTTGGGGTGAAGAGGAAGGATCATAATGGTTGTTGAGCATGGCATGTATGGACATTAAGTGTTAACATAATAAATGTGCTCGTTTCACCGTAGACAATATATCAATATTGTCACCCAACCATAGGAAAAAAGGCCACCCCGAGCACGTTAACCTTGATAGATAGAATAATTCCAGAAGCAAACCCTAGAACCAATAGCCTAACAAGGTAGTGTACCTCTTCTCCAAAGCTAGCATACTAAGCAGGTAGTCCAAACCATAACCAAATATTATGTCACTATTGAAACAGTTGTAGTTCTCCCCCATTCATGTGATCTAGCAATTTTGACAATTTACTATTTTTAGCAGTTTTTAACTTCTCGGGCCATTTTAAGGGCCTAAATGAAGTTTTTTCGGGATAAATCACCTCAATGATAACGAAAGGCTTTGATTGATCTCCCAAAATGAATCTCCTTGATGATACCTTTCCAACGAGCTATCATGCACCCCAAACCAAGATCGTATGCCAAAATTATGCCCCTGGGAAGTTGATACATGAAACTACCCAAAACGGGGTCCACAAGACTTTTGGATTTTCATCTTATGAGGTTAGGGTTTTGGAATTTATTTATGTTAAAAATGCCTTTAGAACCTCATTTTAATCCATCTTCTTGTGAATTTCAGTAACCATCACATCTCTTCTTAGATATAAGCTGCCACCATTCTAGCGAGTCTTTCACTCTGTATTTTTACAGTTTTGTACATTTCGCTCATCAATAAAAATTGTGTATTACCGTATATCTATGTTTATGGTTTCATCTCTGATATATTTTTGTTATATTATTAGATATCTTAGATATCTCTGTACATTCCTTTATTATATCTTCTCTCTCATTTCGTGCCGAAAATAATTTGGATTAGCAGTTTCAGAGCATGTTTCTCTTGATCGTTTTTTTAGTGCATGTCCCCGATGAGGCCTGAGTATAGAAAGTTGGGTATCGAGCTTGTCTCGCTTGAGTACAATCTCTCTTGCACACCCAAGAGACCCTCCATTGCAGAAGAAAATAAAAACGACAGAGCAAACAATTCTATTAATATGCTTCTTGAGTAAGCTCTCACGCGACAGAGGACGAAATGATGGAGAACTTTTCCCACATCCTTCAATGCATGCCTATAAAAACTAGCATGTATTCATCAAGCAAGCACTTTGGAGGCACCTCTCCTTTCAAGGTACAAGTTAATTTTGATATTCTTGTATTTCTTTGTTCACAATTTTTCCGATAGGGAAAAGATCACCTTCACACTCCTTAAAGCTCCCCCCCATGTCAAACATTGGTGGGAAACTTACTGGGAGAAAAGTTCCACAAAGGAATCTGGAATATATGGGGTTGAGCCCACTTGGTATTTTTTTGTGGATGCGGTTAAGGAACAATATTACCTTGTTGGAAACTATGAAGACCAGTACATGAGATGGACCACCCTGCATCAAGAGAGTAGACAAGTAGTGTTGGAGTTCACCAATACCTTCCATACCTTGCACACCAAGCTGGGTATCAAAGACTCCGAGCGACATTTGGTTCTGAAATACCGTGGGGATCTACACAGATACATCCAAACTGAAATGGATTTTCTGGGCATTTCATCACTGGGTGTTTCTTATCGATATGATGTTAAAATCAAGCCAAAATTTAAGCACCAGAACAAATGGGAGTTCAAGTCTGCAAATCTGCAAAAACCAAAGTATGATAAAGACAACCCTAACAAACAACCTTTAGAAAACCAGTCCAAGCTACAGGAAAAGAAGGGTCATGGTAAGATGAAGAAGGACACTAGAAAGTGGTATGATTTCCACAAAATCCCCTATCAAAACACCAATGAATGTATCTCAAAAACATTATTGGTGGCCAGTATCAAAGACAAGGAGCCGAACTCTGATTCAAAATCTGATTCAGAAAATAATGGAAAAAGACAAATCATCGACACAGACCCCACTTGATCCGAATTTTATGAGAAGAACGAAATGAATACAGATTATTAACAGGTGCTTAACACAAAATAACATAGATACAGTAAAACTAGTTTTCTATTCAATAAGGAAATAAAATGAAATTGTAAAATGCAGCGGAAACAAGCTTGCTGGAATGGTGGTGGCTTATCTCTGAGAAGAGATGTGACGGCTATGCTCATTCACAAGAAGATGATTACAATGAGGCTCTGAAGGCATTTTTTCTATAAATAGGAATTCCAAAAAACCTAGACATCCAAAAACCTAACCCTAGGAGATGAAGTGCCAAAAGTCATGTGGGACCTGTTTGGGTAAGTTAGTACATCAACTTCCCGGGGTCGTAACTTTTGCATACGATCTTCGTTTTAGGCGTATAATATCCCATTGGAAAGGTATCATTGAGGAGATTAATTTTAGGGGAACTATAGAAATATATTACATGTTGAAAACCCATTTTCCCCAAAAAACATCATTTAGGGTCTCAAAACAACTTTGGAAGTGAAAACTGCTAAAAATAGTAAATTACCAAAATTGTCAGAAAACTGTTGTGAGCTAGTTGGAAAAGGTGGGTGGCCACTGATATCCACATGGATCAATAATCCATCCTTAGGAAGCAATGGTATCCATTGCGTTGAGGTCCCCCATCAGATGAGGAAATTTCTGTTGAATTTGGCCCCATGTGAGTCACTTGCCTTGGTGCAGGGGCTGCCCTGCTTTGACGACTCGATAAAGATGGATCCTTTGTTGTCGAGTGCCCTTGATATGTGTGTCCAAAATATGATCACTGGATGCCTATTTTATGCAGTTGGGGTTGAGATCTATTGGTGTCAGTTGTTCTTCTACTTCTGAGGTGTCCAATAATGGTGGGAAATAAGGGCGAAGGAGATCCACGTTGAACACTGGGTGTAGGCCAAGGAAAGGAGGAATGTTGAGCTGAAAATAATGATCACCCATGGCTTTGGTGATGGTGTATGACCCATAATGGAGTGGGTGAAGTTTCTGATGGGGTCATGTAAGGCATTCTTTCTGCAAGTAAAACCAAACTTTGTCACTCGCCTGAAACTTATGTGGCACATGATGTTGATCATTGCGTTGTTTGTACTTATCATTGGACTTCTGTAGGATATCCTGAACCTATTGGTGGATGTGCTAGATCCGTTCAATGAAATGGGTAGCTTTGTCATCTTCAGTTGGAGCAAGAGATGAGTCAGTCAAGGTGACCGCAAGGGGAAGTGCAACATCTATGGGACCCAATGGTTGGAATCCCAACCCCACCTGAAAGAGGTTGTGTCTAGTTGAGCTATGTAGGGCTCAGTTGTAGCTATGCTGGACATAGGGAAGGCTCTCATCCCATGTGATAGGGTGCTTTGAATTATACATGCAAATGATATGCAAAATCATTCGATTTATGACCTATGTTTGGCTATGACCAGAGGCTTGACCAGAATGTGCTGAGAAATTGATTGTCCCAATTTGAGACAATGGTTTGTGGGATTCCAAAATGTACCCAGACTCATTCAAAGAAGAGCTTGGCAGTGGCCTCTACTGTGATATTCTTCTTGCAGGCAACCAAAATCACCATCTTAGAAAAGTGATCAACAACCACAAAAACATAGTCATTTCCCCTCTTGGTGGATGGGAGGCTCGACATGTAGTCCATTGAGATAGATTCCCATGGTCGGTCAGGAGTAGGAAGAGGGGTGTACATGCCCTGTTTCTTAGTGTTCAGTTTGACAATAGTGCAGGTAATGCAGAACCTGATATACTTGATGACCTCGTATCAAAGTTTCGACCAGTAGAAATGTTTTTGTAGCATCACCACTGTCTTTTCAACGTCGAAGTGTCCTGGCACCCGACTGTAGTGGGATTCCCATATCATATTTTCTCACTCGCTTGATAGAACACATATATGGCCCAGATGACACAATAACCCATCCTGAAGATGGAAATTATTGACAACTGCGTTTGCCCCAACATTTTGTAGGTGGTGGCAAAGTCCAGGTTTGTCTCATAGAGTTGGGGCCATCTTCCATGCAGAGTATCCAGGTTCCAAAGAAATGTACTTCAATGTGAAAGCTCGGTAATCAATGCAGAGTCACTAGGTTCCAGCTTTCTTCTGTACCAGCATGATTGGGATCCCGCAAGGTGATGAGTTGGGACGAATGTGCCCATTGTGGAGTAGTTCTTGGATTTTTCACTTGATCTCCTCATTCTCTAACAGAGAGTGGCTTTAGATTGGTCCATTGGGAAGTGGTGCGTCGAGAGTTAGATCGATGGGGTTCTTGACCTGGCAGTGAAAAGGTACCTCGGTAGATGAGTAGAAGATATCCAAGTATTTTTCCACGACCTTATATACTTTCTTTTGCTGTGTGGAGAGGTCGGTTGCAGAGACCCTAGATGTGGTTATGATATTTCTATTATTCTGAGAGTGAATGATGAAGAAGACAAACTTCCACGTTTGAGAGATGACCTTCCTGCATTGCTTAGCAGAGATCAAGGAAATAGCACTAGGTGGGAATGCCTCGGGTATCCTGTACAATTTCTTGTTCAAAGTAATAATAAAACTACGAGGCCTAGACTCATATACAACATGAAATTTACATAAATAAGGTTGGCCCAAAAGAACACCACAAAATTCGATAGGAGCAACCTCACACAATACCTCGTCTTTGAAGGGTTTGATGTCATACGATAGTTGGCACTGTTGGTTGAAGCGAAGATCGCTTTCTTGGCAGAGCCATCCAATGGTGTAGGGTTGTGGGTGTGGCATTGTTGGCAGGGCCAACCTCTTGACAACCTCTACTGAGATGAGGTTCTTCTAGCTATTTCTATCAACAATGAAGTGTAGTGGGGTGCCTTTTACCCACATTTTTGAATGGAATAGACACTCTCCTTCCTATGGCTCGTTTGGTTCACTAGGCTAGAGCTTGGTGGTAGCAACTGTGGCATTGGGTTCTGTGTCAATGATCTGTCTTCCCCTTTCTGGTTCTGGCTCAGAGTCAGAACCCACATCTGATTCATAGGATTTCACTTTGGCCACCAATGACTACTTTGAGTGACAGTCAACAATATTATGCCAAGGGATGTTATGGAAGTTGCACCACTTCCTAGTATCTTTCTTTGTCTTTCCGGTGTCTTTCTTTACTTGCAGGTTGGATTGGTTGTCCTGATATTGTCCATATTTTCTCTGTCCTTTTTTCTGTGGGTTTGGGCTGCCCTTTCCTATCTTTTGTTGTGAGGGGTTCCTAGGCCCAAATTATCATGTCTTTTTTTTGAGCTTTTGCTAGATTTTGAGGACATATCGGTAGGCCACGCCCAAGGATGAGATGTCTAGAAATTCCATTTTAGACTGTAAGTATCTATGCAGAGCACCACGATACTTGAGTACTAGATGTTGCTCTAAATATTTGATACTCATCTTGGTGCGCAAGGTATGGAAGATATTTGTGAAATCTGGCACTACTTGGTTTCTTTCTTGCCGCAATGTGGTCCATTTGGTATACAAGTCATCATAACTTCTGACAGGGTCGTATTGTTCCTTAATAACATCCCTGAAGGATTCCCAGGTGGTCGTGATTGTAAATAATGAGGTTTCCTCTATTTCCTTTTGCTCACAGAAGGTTTCCCACCAATCTTTAACATGGGGAATGACGTTGAGGAGTGAAAAAGTAATCTTTTCTCTATTCGAAAAGTTATGGATAGAAAAATACCCTTATAGTAGATTCAACCACTTGTCTACAACATCTTCATCTATCCGACCTTCAAATATAGAAATATCGAAGTTTATTTATACCTTGAAGGGGGCGGCACCTCCGCTCGAAGAAGATGCATCGCCTATTGGTGGCCGCCGTAGGATTTGCACAAAACTATCCATCACCTCATTACTTTGTTGTGTGAGGGATTCCTCAATCAACAGTTTGAATTAAGGATCTCATGTCCCATCATCTTTCTTTTCTCCTTCCATGAGAGGTCGCTTGGGCGTGCGATAGATTTTTTTGTCAAGAGAAACAAGCTCAAGACCCAACTCTTTGTACTCCGACCTTGTTGGGGACATGCATTAAGATGACAAGGAGAAGAATGCTCTGATACGACTGATCTAGATTTTATGAGCATAACTAAATGAATACATATTATTAACAAGTTCTTAACACAAAATAACATAGATACGGTAAAACTGGTTTTCTATTCAATAAGGAAATAAGCTGAAACTGTAAAATGTAGTGGAAACAAGCTTGTTGGAATGGTGGCGGCTTATCTCTGAGAAGAGATATGACGGTTGTGATAATTCAAAAGAAGATGATTACAATGAGGCTCTGAAGGCCTTTTTACAATAAACAAGAATTCCAAAAACCCTAGACATCCAAAAACCTAACCCTAAGTCATGTGGGCCCTGTTTGGGTAAGTTAGTACATCAACTTCCTGGTGTCATAACTTTTGCATACAATCTCCGTTTTAGTCGTATGATAGCCCGTTGGAAAGGTATCATCGAAGAGATTAAATTTATGGGAAACAATGAAGGAATTTGTATTTTGAAAACCTGTTTTCCCAAAAAAAACATCGTTTAGGGCCTCAAAATGGATTTGGAATTGAAAACTGCTAAAAATAGTAAATTACCAAAATTGCTAGAAAATGGTTTTGAGACAGTTGGGAAAAGTTGGTGGCCACCGATATCCACTTGGATCACCACTTCTACTATCGTGACTGTAAAAATTCAACCAGGAGAACTAGCAGATCCCGAAGAGGGGGAGCACATCTTTCATTCACAGATGTGGGTGAAGGGGACTCCATTGCATTTCATTGTTGATAAAGGAATCCAGAAGAACCTCATCTCAGAAGAGGTCATCAAACAATTGGGATTTTTGATAACACCACACCTGCATCCATACAACATCGGGTGGCTTCACCAGGGATGATATCTTTGTGTCAACCAAAAGTGTCGATTGTCATACGACATCCAGCCCTTCAAGGATGAGGTATTATGTGATTTTTCCCCATTGGATGTTTGTGATGTTCTGTTGGTCTAGCCATATGATCCAGAATCAGATCCAGAAGCCTGACAGGGCTCAAAAAGGCCAAAAAATGAAAGTGCTTAGAATATGATAAAACCAGCACCATTGCGTCTGCCTCGTCTTCTTGATTCCGTCCATATATTTACTTTGTCAAACAAGCTCTGTATGCGAAAGATATTGCATTCTGTCTGAAAACCCAAACAGACAAAAAAAGGGGATGATTGTATAGTCCGTACAGTGCCACATGGCATGCTGATTGTACAGGATGTACGGTTGTACAGATGACGTGGAAGCTCCTGGAGGTGACACGTGGCAGGTGATGTGGCGTATGACAGACAACTGGACCAATCTATGGGTGGCACGTGTCACCACTGTAAGGGTGACATGTGGCACGAGATGATGTCAGCAGGTCACTGGGCAAGTACGGTGGCAGGGTACATGGCAGACACGTGGGGCATCTAGAATTCGACACTTGGCATTCTTCTATTGGTTGTTGAGGTGCCACATGGCCCAGTCATGGCCTGCCACATAGAACCCCGTGGTTGGTTGATGGTTTATGCAAAATATTATGGTTTCCACCAGGGTCGAACCCCCGACCTATTCTATGCTACGGACTGGCAGGAACGGGCTAAGCACCCAGGCCACTATTGGTGCTTACAATCTATATGGTAAACAAATTATTTATTTTTGACCAAATCTTTATTTGGCGGGGGAAAGGGCGGGAGCTTAGCCCCAGCCCACGGTTCAACATACTTTACCACACGACCACAGAGCTCGGACGGAGGGGGCTTACCGACACAGGAGTAAATGGATAGGGACCAGCCCTTGGTCCACGGGTGAGTCCCATGTGACCCGGGACCATACTCCAAACAGGGCAGAGTTATGGTTGCTAGCTCGAGATCCAGTCCTATGCCCACGCTGATGACCAGGAGCCAACGCCATGGGCCAACGCAAAGCCAGTGGAGCGCCCGGCCACATGACCGCCTCCCATATGACCAGGATCACGTGTCAAAGGGGCTATGCCCTATTTTTAAAAAAAAATGGGTTTTTTTACTATAGTTTGGGATTTTTATTGATATTGTGCCTGGTTTTAATAGATTTTCTCCATTATTGGGAGATATTGGGCATTTTTGGAGCCCAAATTTTGGGAGGAAGTTGGGGATGGATAACCAACTTCAGATCTATATAAACCAGACCTGTTTGAGGCCATGAAGAACAGTCAGAGAAGAGTTATGTTGAAGGGAAGCCAAGCCAAAGCCATTTTTATGCAGGGAAGCTATTGAGGAGCAGATGCTTGCGGGCCATTTCTGGGAGCTCCGGACGTCTGTTTTGCGTGTCGTTTTCTTTGTAGGGTTCTAGAGATCTGGAAGAACATGACCAAATTATTCTTATATCCAATTGGCACTGCTGCGATGTACTATTGATCTTTTGAACAGAAATAAAGAAGCCTCCCCCATAGAGACAAAGGCCCGGAGACATAGGCAAAGTTGTGCCGAACTCCGTTATCAATTCTCGTGTTATGGTTTGCTGTCTCTTATTTCATTTCAGATATGCATATGTGTATATGGCTGTCATAATTCCTCTCTTTTCCTCATTCTTTCATTAAGTTTCTCAAATGGTTAATTAACACATGCAAAATTAAAACTCAACCATAGTCATTAAAAGATCCTACAGATCACCATATATGTGGAAGCACCATGTTATTTATGAGTCTCAACCCTATAGTTTCATTTATTCTCCGAGAGTTCATCTCTACAGGATACCAGAGGTAGTTACAACTAGTGTCCCACCTAAACAATGTCGCAAGGTAGTATCTCATACTACAAAATTCATCTTCTTCACCGTCTATTCAAAAGGTGAACATAAGAACACTGCAATCACTGCAGCCTCAGCCCAAGTACCTTCTGTCAAGTAGAAGCAGGTCGAAAAGATTGAAGAAAATTGCAAGGATTCCTTCTGCAAAAAATCATATAATGTAGCCAGAATAGTTAAAAAGGTCAAACCCTTCTAGCCATAGGTTAGTGACATCCTTCAACAAGCTAAGAAATGCAACTTCTTTAGTAAGGCAAGCCACTCATCAAGATACAGATTCAACAAATGCTTTTCCCTCTTGCCTGAGCATTCAACACAATGGAGACCATTTCTTCCTAAGGAGGGAGGATTGATCCAAGTGGATATTGGTGGCCACCCACCTTTTCCAACTGTCTCAAAACAATTTTCTGACAATTTTGTCAATTTACTATTTTTAGTAGTTTTTAACTTTTGGGGCCATTTTGAGGGCATAAATGAAGTTTTTTTGGGGATCAAGCACCTCAATAATATGTAAGGAATTTGATTGATCCCCCAAAATTTATATCCTCAATGATACCTTTCCAATGATCTATCATGCACCCCAAACAAATATCATATGCCAAAGTTACGCCCCCAGGAAGTTGATACACCAAACTACCCAAAACGAGGTTGACAAAACTGGTGGATTTTCATCTTTTGGGGTTAGGGTTTTGGAATTTATTTATATTAAAAAGGCCATTAGAGCCTCATTTCAATCCACATTCTTGTGAATGTGAGTAGTCGTCACATCTTCTCAGAGATAAGTTGCCACCATTCCAGCGAGTCTTTCATTCTGTATTTTTACATTTTTGTACATTTCGCTCATTAATAGAAATTGTGTATTATTGTATATATGTGTTTATGGTTGCAAATATAATATATTTCTATCATATTATTAGATATCTAATATATCTCTATACATTTATTTATTATATCTCTGCTCTTATTTTGTGCTGAAAATAATCTGGATCATCATGCACACCACTACTCCTTATGAGGTTGTGAGAGTGAGTGAGTACACATGAGCTCTAGCGCTCTATATTTATACTTCTCCAAGTCACCTAACTAGGATGAATTATCTTCCTATAGGCTAATAACTTAATATTAATTATTCTCTTCAGTTGACTTGTCTTCTAGGGTTATTATCCAACGTTTTAGGGTTTCTCTTGCTTCCCGAAATATTCTAGTCTCGTCAAAGGTTACACATAGAGGTTAATACCTCCAACAACTACCATAATATAAACACTCCCTCCTATCTAGGGAGGTATTAAAGGTAATGTTCTTGAGCACAAATAGACCATTCAATTGGTAGCATCATCATAGCCACACATGTTATCTCATAATCAAATCACGAGCACCATCATCACTATCCATATAGATAGTCTCCATGGAAATCAAAAAAATGCCATCCAATAGAACACAATTGTGTCTATCCATAGTAGTATACAACTACTATCCAGTGGTACACAACCACTCCTAGTAGCACACAACTACTAACCAGTGACATACAGTCACTACGAGTGGATCACATCCACCATAGTAGCATACAACTACTTTCCAAAGACATACATTATCCACAACAATAAAATCATATCATCTGATATCATCCTACATCAACAATGTCATCGGTTGCATCACCTCTAAGTCGCACTAGCATGATGTGAATGCATCATATCTAATTTTTACTAGCATGATCCATAGTATTATCTACATCATCTCTAAGGTGTATTAGCATGAAATAACTAGCATGATTCCAATGCATCATATCTAAGTTGTGTGTCACCTCTAAGTTGTACTTGCATGATATAGATCAGTGCCTCACTATGTCATCTCTAAGTTGTATGATCATCTCTAAACCGTACTAGCATGACATATCTAACATGATGCCAATGCATCATATCTAAGTTGTATGCCACCACTAAGTTGTACTCACATGATCATATATAGCATGACATGATCCCTCCTGCATCATCTCTAAGCTTTATGATCATCTCTAAGTTGTACTA
>JASDQU010188890.1:6132-20357 GCA_032191745.1 Picea mariana | reverse complement strand
TAATCAGGGAGTGTCATTAATTTGTCATTAATGACCTTCAGACCAAGCAGGCCCTTCCTTTGAAGAGCATCTATCTTTTTGAAAAACTTTTGCACTCCTTGATCCATGACTTGAATCTTTTCCTCAAGATGAAGCATGAGACCTCTTTTGGTTAGAACCCATTTCACCTCCAATATAGTTTCTGTCCTGTCCTCAATCTTCAATTCTTCGAGTTCCTCCCTGGTCTTGGAGTTCAGGAACCTTATGATTTCATTGTCTTGTGTGGGCATGTCTCCCAGCTCTATTCTGATTTTCTCAACGGCCTGCTTGCTCCTCTCGAGCAACTCATTTTGTTCAAACATGATTTGAACCATTGGCCAGATTTCATTTACTGACTTGGAAATATCTGTCCACACAATCTCTTTGACCTCAGCCAAAGTCTTCCCTGCCATTGTCTATTTTTGGAGTTGTTGTAACTCCTTCCTGATTTGCTCATTCACCTGTTTTTCTTTGGATAGGCTTCCCTGGAAATAAGTCTTTAACTCGTGGAGGTTCTCCACCTCTTTCTTAAGCCTGCTGATTTCTGACTCTTGTAGGTTCATCCTCTCCATGGACTTGGCAAGGTCTGTTGTTCCTTCTGGTAGTGACACTGGTGTAGCAGATGGTATCGTTGTCACTGTCGCTGTGCTCAATCCTGCAATTGGGATAGTGCTCAACGGAATGATTTCCATTGGCTTCATCTGCTCTCTCTCTTTTAGTAGTTTCTCCATCTCAGCCTCCATCTCTTTGAGCTGAGCATTCTGCTCCATGAGTAACTTCAACATCTCATCCTTCTCACCTTCCTTCTCTGCTATCTCCTTTGCCTGTGAGTCCTCTGTGGGCGGGAGCTTCAACTGTTTTCTTAATGTCAGCATTTTTCTTTTTAATCATCTCTTCAACAACTTTCACATTTGCAGGATTGTAGTCGATCTTTATAATCAACTCTTCCAACGTCTTGATTCTGTTGTCTTTAGCAAAAGATGATATTTTTTCCATCTTGAGTTGTGTCTGGGCGTTGTTCAATGATACTTGCAATTTTGCTGCAGAAGTTGTAGCATGTGCCAATGTGTGAAAAATCATCTCCCCAGTTTGTTTGTGCAGATCCATCTGATCTGCTGGATGCACATCCTTTGCCTGGAACTCGAAGGTGGCCCTTTTGTAATATGAGATTACCTTGGGATCCGGTACCTATGCTTGTAGGTAAGCCATATGCATCCTACCCTTTTCTGTGTCAAATGCTGAAAGAAGCCTATGCTGAGCTATGGAAGATTGCTTCCAAAACTGGGCGTAAGTGCTACTAGTGAGTGTCTGATTCTTCTTCTTGATCAATTCATATTTCTCAAAAATGCCCAATTTGGGCACAGTCTTTCTTTGCTGAGTATCCAAGGGAGAATCTGTATATTTCTTCGGTATAGCTTTTGTGATTTCCTTATGCTAGCTCGAACCGAAAGGTGGCATGACTGGCTTAACCCCTGTGGTGGTTACTGTGGTAGTTGGGGCTTCTTGTTCTACTATCGCGCCTGACATTGAAACTGTCTTTGAATTTTTGGTGTGAATCTGGAACTCTTCTGCTGACACCTCGGTTACAGGAGACGATGACTCCTGTCGGGGCCTCTTTTCCTTGGGGACCTGAGGTGTGGTAGTGAGTGGCACACTCGTCGAGGGCATCTGCTATTCCAAGTCCATCAAAGTGTCAGGCAACCATACTGCCTGATTTGCAAATTTCTCGATCTCTGGCTTGGACTCATGAGCATACGGGGCATTTTTGTTTTTCACCCTCATATCTAAAATGATCTCGTATGGATCATAGTTCTAGATGAAACTCGTAGATAATTTCATCTCCTTCAACATTCTATCTGCTTCTTCCCCTGTGCCTCAGCTATTGCAGATGAAAGAACCAATTTGTCCCTTGATCCTCAATTTGCTATTTTTTCTTAAGAGAAACAAAATGAATGTCATCTGAATTCATTATCTGCCTAATATATTCTAATGTAAAAATCCTTACCGGCACGTATCGGGGTAGTTTGTAAGGCGCCAATTCGCACCCAAAAACTCTGATTTCGGTGTGATTCTGACATAAATACCAGTCTCCTGTCTTAACATTGTCCGAGAGGTGAAAAATTCTCTGGACTTCATCATTTATTCGTGGCTCAGGCATGCCACTCAACATACTTACCACAGGGTGGTAAAACTGGTCAATGAACGCTGTGAAGTCGTATTCAATAGAATTATGTTTCAGAAGGGAAGTCCACGATGTGACTGGTTGGGGCCTCCCATCGGCATCCATCTTCTGCATGGGGAAATTGAACTTGTCGGCTTGAAAAAAGACGAACATGTAAGCCAGAATGGATGAATACCTAAACATGCCTTCTGTGGAAAAATTCACAAATTGTTCATGGATATTATTGGCCAAGAAGGTGATGTAGTCGAACTGCGTGGTTGGCTGTTCATCGTTTGAGAAGATGGACAGAAAACCCAGAATGGGCTCATCTACCCATTGATCAGAATAGTAGCCAAGCAGGGCACATAGAGAAGAAATGATTTGATTTCCTTTGGTAGAGAACATGGAAGAAGGGTAAGGGGGACTGGTGGAAGGGAGTGGAGTGGAAGTGAGGAGAAAAAGCTCAAATATCTGAGCTCTCTGAGGGAAAGACATTTTTTGATATAGCTCAGTGAGGATTTCTAAATTGAATGGGGACGTAGATTCAACACGGGTAATTTGCATCTTCTGGTCAATATCTTCGGGGGTGACGAAGAAAAGGACGTCTCCAGATGAAGAAATGATGGCTTTCTGGTCGGGGAGGTAATGGGCCTAGAATTTGAGGGAAAACTCGGGGAAATTATGAATCTGGGGGAAGAGATACAGGGGAAAATTGGACTCCCAGAGTCAAATTTCGTCGCTCTAGTCCAGGAAAACCTCCCGGAGCCATGACTGAAGATCAGAAAATTCAAAACTGCATATAGTATCGGCTATCAAGCGATCTTTATCAACCAAGGGAATTTTATCCAGGTTAACCGGAGGAGGAAGGAAAGGATTCTCTTCCTCTTCCGATTGTCTTGTCTTTGACACCATTTCAGCAACTGTACTTGCAAAAAGCAATACGTTAGTGGGGTCGACTGACTGTAGGTGAAAGCGATGCGGGAGCAATGGAGGAATAGGAGGTTTCTAGTGCGACTGAAAGGGAAAACGATAGTTTTATTCAAAAATTGGGGTCGATTGGGCGCAGGAGATAGGTCAGCAGGATAACGGGTATGTTATCCTGTAATAAATGGACAACGGGCCACTAGGGATGAGGTGGCAGATGATGGTGGCCAATGCATACGGGTGAGTGACGTGGAGGCATGTGATTGGAGGTAAAAGTCGTCGAAGGGGGCTGGTCATGAATGGAAAGGGTAAAGGCCTGACAGTAGGGACTAACAGTAGTTATGGGATGGGACTCAACCCAGGAGAAAGTGGGACAAGTGGACTTAGTGGAGGATGGCATCCCGGAGTGATGGGGGATGTTAGACGGCACAATGTGAAAAGACTTCCGGATCAATAGGACAATTCCAACTGTAAAATGGGCCCGTTGCAAAGAATATTCTTTCCAGACCCCACCCCTTTGATTAAAAGAAGAACACCTAGGGGGGGTCTGAAATGCTATGTGAGCCGTTGATTTAAGAGCCATGATCTAGACCATTGGAATGTAAATGAAGCATAGGTCAGGAGCGGAAAAGGTCATGTGTGGGAAAACTTAGGATTAGTGTTTTCTTATGGGTTTTTCCAATTTTTTCTTAGTCACCACCAAGGGGACAACACTTCATCTATCCTTAAGCAACGGAGATTTGATGTAGCATTTTCTTCAAGTGGGATTTATTTGGGCAAGGCAAGCAAAGCAATTAATCTACATTCTAACCTACTTCCCAAGACAATTAACCCAGATTAAACTGTTGGGTTAAGATATTATTCTTCCTAAGGGATATCTAACCAGGATTAGACAGTCTAGTCAGATTTATTCACTGATTCTATCCTAGGGGCTATCTGACCAGGATTAGACAGTCTGGTCAGATGTATTTACTAGTTCTAACCTAGGGGCTATCTGACCAGGATTAGACAGTCTAGTCAGATACATTCACTAACCTATCAACATTGAAAATTTAAAAGAACTTGGTCATGCTTGAAAGGTATGACCAAGTTACTATTATTGCATGGGGCTTTTGTTTTCATTCTTGTATGCCCTCTTTTCTTTTCTCTTTTTCTTTTTTCTTTTTTATTTTTCTTTTTATTTTTGTAAAATGGAAAATCAATTGCCAATAAAAATACTAGATGCAGATACTATCCATAATATCCAAGTCATAAGTTGATTCCCATAATTTATGGGGTGATAACATGGACGATAATCTTTTAGATTTTTTACATAAAACATGTAATGCATATCTTTTTTTTAGTAAGAAAAAACTCATATATTAGTAAATATAATATTGTCTTTTTTGAAATCATTACAAAACTCATTGCAAAACTATAGCCAAACTTCCATAAGTCTTTTATGTTCTGCTAACTCATGACCATTCATATAACCATTGCAGAGTATACAACAATATCCGAAAATATACAAAAATCTATTTACTTCTTTTTGCCTGTATTATAACAAAATTCCAATGCTCAGAGTATTCTAGAAGCTAATATTTATTTTTCCATATATTTCTTGTTGTCCATCTGTATATACCATCTTCCTCTAAAAGAAATGCTTCCTTTGAAAGTCTATCAACAATCTGGTTATGTGTTCTATATATATGTTGTTCTTTGATTTGTTGAAAATGACTGCTCAATGATCTAATATTTGACATCCAAGGCTGCAAGGATATCACCTGAAAATTATTTTCATTAGTATACCAGTCTATAATAACCTTAGATTCACCCAACAGATGTATCCTTAATACCTTCTTAATATAAGAAAAATATAAAATTAACCAAATAACCATCAATTCTCCTTTAGAATTTGTTCCTTTTCCATAGTTCAATTTTAGTTTATAAGTGCTCATTATTGGACATTTCATAAAGGCTCTAGCCCAGGACATTGTTTCTCTTTTTTGTGAAGCCACATAAAAAATCCTACAGCCTTGTCCCAATCAAGTAAAAGTGGTTTGTCAATCCTTTTGAGAAGAGTATCCTGTGTATATTTTTGTTCCCCCAAATCCTGTAGAACGTAATTACAAACTATAACATGGTTTTTTTGTTTATCTTCAAAGATCAATAGGTTCCTATGCTTCCAAACCTCCTAGCTAATAAAGCAAGGGACTTCCATCTAGTATTCCTCCTTCTTTGACCAGTTCTGTACACTGTTTTCAAATAGTGTACCTTGCCATTTATTAGCCAACTTTAGTTCCATAGAGATAGTACGCCAAATATTTGTTATGAAACTACAATACCCAAATAAATGCACCATGGTTTATTCTCTTTCCTTGCAAAGTACACAGTAGCTATGTCCCTAAAAACACCTTTTTATCAAGTTATCCCAGGTAAATATTCTCCATTCTAACAATAACAAGGCAAATAGTTTTACTGTCATAGGTAGTTGCCACTTCCAGATATTTGAGTACAAAAAATTTGTTTCTTCTCCCCTGACCTCCAAAATTTCTTCTTCATAAGCTAATTTGGCATTTAATTGGCCTTGTTTGGTATCCCAAGACCACAATAACCTATCTTTCTCATTATCGAATTCAATTCCAGCACTTACTATCCCTTTAGTATAGTTTATCTATTCGTCTTTTTGTACTCGTTCCAGGCCTAACTTCTCATCTTTTTTCCATGTATAGTTAGTACCGTCCTGTGTGCTTGTCCCAACATGAACAAGACAGGTAATCCATTGTTCTTTTAACTTTAATAAAAGATTTTCAGATAGTTTATAGAACGAGTAGGATCCTACCATAGGATCAACCCCAATTCTGATGTCTCTCCCACTCCCAGGTTTTCATACCAACCAATCTGTTATTATGCTTACCAAGGAGGTAAGAGATCTCCAGAAATTTGAAGTTCCATTTCATTTTTTTCACCCTTGTCTAAACCACTTCTCAACAGTTTTCCTTTTAAGTTATTTTTGCATAATTACCTCATTCCAAATGCAAGGTAGCATAAGACATCTCCATATACTTTTCTCCACCAATGCTTGTCCAAATATGTAAATATTTTTAATTCCCCATACACCATCCTTTTTGGGTTTTGCTATCTTTTTCCATCTTGTTAGATGCATACCTTCTTTTTCTTTTTTCCCAGACCACAGAAAGCTGAAAATTATTCTTCTAATACTGTTTAGTACACATTTGGGGATTTTTGCCAATGACATCCAATATACCGAAATACTTTCAAGAACTTCTTTTACAAGTATGTCTCTACCACCCAAGGTAAGCGACTTATGATTCCAACTCATAATTCTCTTTTCAAATTGTTTCTCTAACCATAACCAGTCCACTCTTGTATAACAGTTTGGTTTGATGTCAAATCCAAGATACTTAAATCATGTATCTATAGTTTTAACATCAAAGGGGAACAATTTCTTCAAAAATTTAATCTCTATATCATCCCATCCCGCTTCTAAAAAACATGATTTTTGAGTTCCTAATTCCATCCCTGTAGCCTTACAAAATAATTCCAAGATCTCCTTATATTATTTCCATGCATCAATACATTCAGTCCTAAACATTATTACATCATCTACAAACATTAAATGTGTAATATTTATCTCTCTCGCCACAGGAACACCCTCAAGCTTCTTTTCTCGAACTCTCTCATGTATAATTCTGCTAAGTCCTTCAATAACTAGAAGAAAAAGTAGTGGAGATAGGGGGAAGCCTTTTCTTAATCCCCTTGATGATTTAAAGAAACTAGTAGGACTCCCATTGATCAGTACAACAAAGTTTGTTCATGTCACACAACCCATGATCCAGTCAGTTGCCTCTAAACTTAAACTAACCTATAATAAAACAAGTTTGAGGAAACCCCAATCCACCCTATCATATGCTTTGACTAAATCTAGTTTTAATACCAATGTTTTTTGTTTCTTCACTTTTATTCTATGTAGTACTTTCTATACTACTCCTATTGCATTAGTGATTTTCCTACCATCTAAAAAACCAAATTGTTCTTTTGATATGTCGATGGACATAGTTGTTTTTAATCTCGTAGAAATTATTTTTGTGATGATATTATATACTAGATTGCACATTGCTATAGGCCTAAATCCACCAAAAGTGTCTGGTTGATCACTTTTTGGTATTAGTGCAATAAAAGTAGCATTCAATGCTTCTAACACTTTCCTTTCCCTTCTAGTTTCTTCCAACACCTCCAATAATTCATTTCCCATCAGATCGAAAAATGCCAAAATGAGCTCAATAGTGCAGCCATCCGGCCCAGGGATTTTTGAACACTTAAAACCTTTTAGAGTTTTTTGTACTTCATTCAAAGATATAGGTTCAATTAATTTGATTCCCTCTTCCTTAGTGAACATCCGTGGGTAATTTCTTAATACTGCCAGTTGATTTGTAATTACCAAATTTCCTTGTGCTTTAAACATGTTCTGGAAATAGTCTACAACTTCCTTATGAAGATCAGTGTTGTTTGAGATAGCCATTCCATCTCCCTTAGTGATATCCCAAATAGTGTTAATCTGTTTCCATGAATTTGCGTATGCATGAAATAATTTTTTTATTTTTGTCACCTTCTACCAACCAGTTTACCCTACTTTTCTGTCTCCAAGTCTCCTCTTCTTGTTTAAGGAGTGTCAATTTTCTCTGCTCTTTATCTAAAAGCATTAACTTATCCTTTTCCTCCACAAACACTCCAGGGAAATCTACATATAATTGATCTAATTCCGCTTCCAACTGTACCAACTCTTGCATGCCTTCAACTTTTTTCTTTCTTTCCCATACGATCACCAATCTCTTCAGTCTTTTTAACTTTTTTACCAATGATTCCATTGGTTTCGGGGCCTCTGTTCCTAGCAAATCCTCCCATATGTTTCTAACAAAACTTATGAAATATTGTTCCTCTAGGCAAACTGCATTAAATTTAAAAGGGTATCTTATAGTTTCCTTGCCAAATTCCAATTGTAACAATATAGGCATGTGGTCCGAGATGTTTTCATTGCAGGTCCAGGATTGATATCTAATTCCTGATGAAACAAGATTCTCAGATATTAGAAACCGATCCATCCTTTTTGCAATGTAGTCTTGGCCTTTTCTTCCATTCCTCCAAGTTAGAAGAATTTTTACTAGCTTAGAATCAATTAATCCACCAGTTTGTACCAGATTACTAAAAAAAAGTTTTAAAGGATCCACCTGCGCAACAACACCCCATACTTCCCTATTATATAAGGTAAAATTGAGGTCTCCCTCCATAATCAAATTTTCCTCATAAAAAATACCTACTCTTTTTAATTATTCCCAAAATACTACTCTGTCAACATATGGCCTGTAATAGTTGATCAATTTTACCTTTAGTTTAGTGTCTTTTACGACACCCTCCAACAAAATCCCTGTCAGCATGAAGAATTCATTAAAATATGCCTTTCAGGGATTCCAAGCTATGAGTAGTCTGCCCGAGTGATCAATAGAATCAATACCGTAGAAATTCCAGTTAGGAAGTAGTTTTGCACAAACTTCCCTTGCTTTTGTTGCCCCTACCATGGTTTCTTGAATGTGTAAAATATCTAGTTTATTTTTCTCTAAGAACCTAGCGAGGGTTAAATACTTTAGGGATCCCCCCACTCCCCTCACAGTCAATGAGGCGACTATCATATTTTCACTTTGGTCAGGGCTTTCTGAGATCTAAGCACCCTAGGACCAGTTACAACCTATAAGCTAGGTATAACTGTAATTTCCTTCACTTTTCCCCCTCTCCTTGCACTCCTAGTTTTTATGGGAAAGAAGTATGTTTCCATACCACCTAAAACCGCCCCTTTTAACAGGGCATCCTCACAACCCCGTCCCCTAGATACCAGACCCCTGTCCCCCTCCACCTTCCCTTTATTTTCACTAGGGATGGACAATAACTCCCCACCAGCATAAATAGGTAGTTGCGTATGAGTTAAAGCCTCCCTGTATGAAGGTAAATAATTTAGAAGGGAATCCCCCTCCTCCATCAGACTAGGAAAAAATAGATCAGATTTCGATAAGTCTCTCATAGAAGTTCCCGTACTCATGCTAGAAGACTCTACAAAATTATCCACCTCTGGAATGCTAACTCCCTTTTCTACTGAAACCTGCCTATAGTTTCCAAAAGAATTACCCGCACCCACTACAGCTTTGGAGAATGCCATTGGTTTTTTAATCTGATCGTTTTTCAACTTCGGAAAGCCCTCATCTGAGAAAATCCTACCATTTTGCCCAGTCAGTTCCCTTTCTCTAGTGATCATACTACTTCTACTTTTCTCATCATCTAATGCAACAATCACACCTAAAAAATAACTCCCTTCCCTGTCATCCCCATTCTGGAGCTACCATTTGTGGTGCTCTTGACTGCATCAAGAATTATTTCCACCCCTAGAGAAGTATGCCAATATCTTAACTACGAAGGAAGGTTTGTGATTGTGTAGTCCCTATCATTCTTCCCATGTGGTCCCCCTTCACTCGTATACAACAGTTTGTTCTGGCACTTTACAACCAAAAATTATGTCTTTCCATTTCTATCGTGCTCCGCTACAATGGAAAGCGAGCTTATCCCAAGTCCTAACTCCATGATTGAGTCTATGGGCTAAGTCGCCACCCTCAATCTCTTGTCTTCCCTTGGATTTTTGTCTCTCCCCACTACTAAATTTGATCCCATGCCTCCTCGATTCACACCCAAAACATTCTCTAGAGGACTGTCAACTCTCCTGTGTAAAGAAAAATCACCCAACCCACCCTTTGAAAAATTCTCACCACCCTGAGTGTCTAACAATAAACCTGTCTCCCCTTGAAAAGGTAAATGTTTCATAGCATAAATTTTTAAAGTTGTGTTTCCTACATGCATACAATTGTGCACAAACTTAAAATTTTGAAAGTCAGACTTTCCTTTTCTCTTACGTTCAACTACAGAGGAAAATTGGCTTCTCCCAACTCTTACCTCCGCCACAGAGTCTATGGATAAATTTACCTCCCCCGATCCCATGACTGCCACTGGTGTTTTATCCCTCACCATTTTAGAATTACATCCCACATCACCGTGGTTCTTCCCAAATACAAATTCAACCTGATTGTCATCTCTCCTATGTAATTAATTTTCACCCAGCTCGCCCTTCAATTTTGGCTCACCACCCAGGTTCTCTAATATTATCCCTGAATCCTCTTGAAAGTTTAATTGATGCGTGGAAAAATTATTTAGAGGTGGGCAGGGGTGTAACTTACCACTATTTCCTTCTCTTTCCACAACGACAATTTCATTCCAATCATTCTCCGTTTCTGTCTTGTATGACTTTTATGGGACCGTTTCTGTCTTGTATGACTTTTATGGGACTGTCATCTTCGCATACCCATTTGTAGAGGAATATTTTAGTGCCACAACATCCACGCATTGATAGTTCTAGAGACCTGTTTCTTTGCATCTCGAGAACCTGAAAGGAACTCCAACATAATCCAACCTTTGCATATTCTTTAAGCCCTTCCACTTAATGACTATCTCCTCTGGAAATCTTTTGTAGGTGTCCATTTCGACCAACAATTTTCCCATTCGATGATCAGCCCCCCCCAGCTGTTCTATATTCACATGTAAAAAATTATCTATGGCATTCCCAATTAGTTTGAATGCTTCTTCACTCCATAAGTCAAGGTGACAAACTAGTAAGAGAACCTACAAGTGGCATAGCCTGAAAATTTATTTCTCTGGGTTGAGCGCTAGGTGCCATTGTTTCATCATCAGGCTTTCTCCATTTACCACACAAAACTGTTGAAGCACCTTCTCTACATGTTCTTTGGTCCTGAAGATGAAGTAGAACCATCCCTTTAGTAAGATGTATGTCTCTGATGCATAACCTAACAACGGCTCCCATTTAACTTTGACCCAGTCGAGAATATCCTTTACCCCCAAAGTTGAGTAACTGGATTTTCCAACCATCCCTCGTAAGGTAAAAATTATTACCACATCCATCCCAATATCCCTCCCTAGGGTCACCAACGGCTTCTATTTTTTAGGCTTCCACACCTTGGCACCTTTCATTGTCTTATTTTCTCACGAATCCCTACAATAGTCGTGTCCACTCCTCCACTGCCCCCTTCCATATGATAATAATTCCCACCTCCCCTCTGGGCTAGCTGAGAACTAATAATATTACCACTATCTTCTTGCCCACATTAGGTCATCCCCCCGCCAGAGGATATGAGATGGCGGTGCTCCCCCGTCACTAAAACTATCTGTGCAAGTTTTCTACAAAGGTCGATGTCTATGCCATTGTATTTATAACCACTCTCTATCCACACCCTGACATCTAATAGACCCTTATCTTCCGTCGTCGCTTCCACCCCTTTGCTTATCCCCTTCTCTAGATGAGAAGGCCCTTCACCCCTCTGTTTCGAAGCACATCGCTCATTCTCAAATCCCGTTCAAAAGAGTCAAGACCTCTAACACTTCCCCCATCCATCTTGCACACCTGCCTCAACCCCATTGCAGATCGCGATGCAAGGGAAAAATCATTTTTCTTCCTGTCCTTGGATTTCCCCACAAAGCCCCCTTCCCTAGAAAAAAAGTCATTTATTTCATCTAGTGTACTATTTCTCGCCTGATCGATCGAGAAAACACCAAGTGTCTCAATTGATGTACTTTTGTCCCATTCATTACCCACAACCCCTATCTTCTCACCTGCATTCCTTAAAGTCTGTTTATATAATGATAACTCAACCATGTACTATGCATCTGACTTGTGCAGTCCCTTATGGTTCCACCACTGATCCTCTGAATGATGCATCAACTGATCACCCACGTCAATCTCCATCCCATCCAATATTTTAATAACACATGCCAATACCTACCTTGTACCCTAAAGTCACTCACCACTTCCCCAAAAGTATTAACTACTCTGGTCTCAGATCCCCAGTGACCCGATCTAGGCCTCTAGCTGCCATCCCTTGTGGGGGCCGAGAAACCCTACCCCATCCCAAACCCTCAATATCCAGAAACTATCCAACAAACAAACAAACAAACTCATGTAATGCATATCTATGTATGCTCACATTACTTAAGGATTATATTATTTACTGGTGCAACATTATTGTTATATATTCAAAAGTTATAGAAAAACAATAGACACATGAACTTTAGAGATATACTATGTATATGTGTGTGTGGACATATGCATAAACGATTTTGTAGATGTATGTAATCTCCATTGAACTGAATATGATTTTCATATTATTTATATGAGAAAATGTCCCTCTTCAACTTCACAGGTTCACTAGGTGAAAGGGCGCAATTATACCTTCCTCTGTTGAAAATGGTGAATCCTCTAGTTATGGCTCAATTATCGTAATATGGATTCATAATTCTAGATTAATTGCAACAAAGAATGAAATGCAAGATGAAACTATTCTAGCAACTAGTCTAATACTAATATATCCTTATGACATAGAGCATTTCAAAAACCAATTGACATGAAACACAAGAAGAAGTACACAAAGAATGGAGAATATTCCACCAACTAACATATGCACAAACCCTAGGGAAATTCTCAGAATCCAAGGATAACATACAAGTCATCGAGAGATAGCTTCTTCATAGAAAGTTTCTAATAATTCATAGGGTAAGTAAGCATAGATATTGCAAGCTCAAGAATAGTCTATAGACTACAACATTGATCCCCCCAAGGTTTCAAAAAACTATGAATGAAGGGAATAGAACACAACCATCCAAAACTTGCAAAAGTATAAGAACATATACAAAGAGAACCGTATCAGATATATTATAATGCCAAAACGAAAACCATTTCCAAGAGTGCAAAGGTTCCTTTTATAATAATTCCTTATTATTCTTAGTCTTCTACCTATAATTGACACTTGGTTGACTATCCTTAACCCGATTATGGGTTCTAGTCACCAAAGGGCCCAGTAGCAAAGTCAACCATTCACTTTGTAGATCGTCCTTATAATGAGATGAACCATTGAATTTGTGGTTGGGCCCTCAGATGATCTAAACCTACAATTAGGTTATGGCTAGGTCTCTTGGCCTTCCCATCCTACTTAGTCATTCTACTTTACAATTTTTTTCCTTATGCTCAATTGGATGATGAGGATACATTCTCAATAATAATATTCAAGATTACATTTATCCTTCATTCATGTGCACTTGTAACCAACAAGTTTGTCCTCCAATGCCTCCAAGCCAAACAATGACTTTGGGCACTATTTCACCTCATTAGAAAAATTTTGAGGTAAAAAGAGGGCCTTCAAAAAAATCCAATGTGACTCAACATCAAATTTACTTGAAAAAATATGATTCAAGATGATTATGTAAAAAATAAAGGTAAATAGTGTAGGCACTCATTAGGTGTGGAATTAAATTCTACATCCAATGACTACCAAATATACATACTTTTGATAAACCCACAATGGTATAAACTGGAAATAGATGAAAGAAATGTTTTTCTTTAAAAATAAACATATCTTTTCATGTATTTATAGTTTATGTCGGTACTCATTAGATGAAAAATTTAATTTTTCATCCAATGAGTTACTATACTTGAAATTCAAGTAAACCTTTAAGAAGATAAGTTGAAAATATGATTTAAAAAGTAGTTTTCTTTCTTTCCATTTGAAAATTCATAACTCTTATTTTATTATTTTTCTTAGAAGGTACATTTTACACCTCAAATTTTCTCTAATGTATGCATTACATTTTGGTGACTTGCACAAGCACTCAAATGTTGTTCTTGTTTCCATTTCCATTTTTAGTTCAATTAAAGTAGGGTAATATATAACTTCATTCCTCTTTACCTTGGGAGTTGTACATTCATCAAGATCATCCTCCTTTTATTGGTCTTCTTTGATGGAGATTGTTTGGTCCTTTCCCTTGCCTCTTGATTATATGAACTTCCATTTGTATCCCTTTACCTCTTCAATATGCACTTGTTGTAATCATCCATAGTGATTTAAATATAACCTTTGGTTTTCTTCACACAAGCTTAGTTATCTCATATTAATGGCATCGATATAAGGGATTTGAGGCATGCCAAGAGAGGCATCCTTGATGATGACATTTTCTCTCCTCT
>JASDQU010188888.1:0-20552 GCA_032191745.1 Picea mariana | reverse complement strand
TAACCATCTGCTTCAGCTTCTGTGTTTCAGCATCTATGTACCAGCATTTGTGTTCCAGCACTTGTGTTCTAGCATTTGTGTTTTAGCATCTGTGTTCCATCATTTGTGTTTCAGCGTCTGTGTTTCAGCTTCTGTGTTCCAGCATCTTTCAACGTCTGTGTTTCAGCTTCTGTGTTCCAGCATCTCTTGTGCGTGTTCCATAAACAATCGATTGCCATCAATGACAACCTTGACCATCTGCGTCATCTCTGCTATAGCCATATTTCCAACAACCTAATGGTAACGCACACCCAAAATGATGAGTTAGTTAGACGGATCGGTGGGTTGACCAGGTGATAGAATGAAGTGTTCGGTGGATCAGTTGGGAAAGTTGCCCGAATGTTCCTACATGATCTTGCAAAGGGGCATGAATTGGTGAACCGATGGGTCGGTTCACCCATTGGAAAAGAGACACGATGGATGGGAACCTATAAAGGAAAGAGGGCACACAACCAAGAAGGAAGATTTGGAAGAGAGCAAGAAGAGCTCTATGGTTCCGAGACAGGCTTAGACGAAGAGGGGTGAGCTCCCTCAAGGAGTCAAGTCACTCCAAATGGGAGGACTTATGATGCCTTGAGGTGGACTCAGTGGAAAGAGTGGGGTGAACTTCTTTTGGGACAATTTTGGGGAAGTATGGAAACACAAGTCTGTTGGACGCATGTGTGAGGCATAACTAAAATCTGTGAAGTATGCAGAAAAGATGAGACAACAAGTCTACGATTGAGGGAGAATCTAAGGTGCACCACACAAGGTTGCAAAGACGATTGTGATAGAGAGTCTTGGTGTGACGAATCTGTGTATGAGTGTATTGGTGAGGTGAGGCGAGTCGTGTGACTCTATCGAAGTTGTAAAATGAGACATTAGTGCTCATGTTGTAATTGTTTCACAATAACAAAGACTTAGTCGGGTGTTAGGCAAAGTTTGTGCCTCCCACACTATATCTACATTTCTCTTGTCTTTTTCATTTTTTTTCTCTTGGCTTATCATGTTCATGTATGTATGCTTAAATATGACAAAGTGTTAAACTATTAAAAAATGTCTAAGTATACAAGAGTTGCACTAGAGTAGGAGTGTGACTCGTTGGTAGCCTAGAATGGAGTATGGGTACACTCTAAGTGAAGAGGTGTAGTCCAAACGAAGTAACATTGGTGTTGCAAAGAAGCCAAGCAATAAACGGCACGGTGCCACACACCTTCAAGAGGTGCATGATCGCAAGATTTGGCTAGGCACATTGTGGGGGCATGACAGATGGTATCAGAGCGGATTCGTTGTAGATTTTGGAGAAGGTTTGTGGATCTCTTCAGCACTATATTAACAATAGATGGTATCAAATATTGAAGCACGATATACTACTGCAGTGGTGGAAGTGGATAGGGCATAGCATGAAGGAAATTTGTTGCGAAGGGAGTTCAGTGGGAACGTTCATAGACTTGGTGAATGATTTAGTGCAACGAACTTGTTCATTGCAGACCTTGCATTAGACTTATGACAAAGGTTCAATTTATAGTGTGATGATAAGGTTGAGTTGGGTGCACACCTTGTGTAGACAGAGAGCATAGTTTGTGGTGAAACAAAGCACTTGGACATGGTGGGTGACTGCAGAACGCATCGTAAAAATTGACACATACTTTATCGTAGAGGAAAACTTGGTTGTTTTGATTCATGAAGGAAGTCAATGTCAGACCTATTGTGCACACCTTGGAGAGACCAATCGCAGAGTTCATTGGGTGAACCGAGCACTTGGGAAAGGAAGATAAACGTAGGATTTGTCGCATGACTTGTTGGATATCTAACTACATAATTGATTGCAGAAGTGAAATGCAGAGGGTGATCGCAGAAGTGATTGCAAAGGGGAGTAGTTATGGGTTATATAAAGGTGAAGCACTTGGGTGCGTTGGAAGACCCGTAGCAACATAGAGCATCTTCGCAGCAGGCAATTGGTTGAGCACATTTCCATCATGACATCTTCATGTCGTGCATCATCAAGAATAGTAGTTGATTTGGTCTAGGTTTTTGGTGGGTTGATCACAACCTTTAGACAAGGTAGCTCTTCATAGAGTTACAATAGTTAGTTAACAACAATATGACTTGACATTCGAGCAGTGGGTGCATGGTGCCTTAAAGAAGAAGCATTCAAGGTGCAGATATGGAAATACATTGGATATGAGTGCGACCGGTTGCATGTGAATTTTTAGACTTCGACATATTTATGAAGTGGACGAATAGACTTAGCCTTGTATCATATCGAAGATCTTGTAGGCTTATGGAGCTATGAATAATGATTAAGGGGAGTTCATGCAGAGAGTCGGTTGCTTGGGAAAGAGGAGGTCCAAGACAACAGACTTAGAACATGGTTGTAGTTAAGGATGTCATTGGAAAGGTATGGTTGGTTTTGAGTACTTCCATTTCTTAAGTATTGCAATGATTTCTTTAAAGGGGAGTCAGATGACTTATTGATTCGAATGAAATCCATTTCTGCAGTGAAAATAAACAGACTTGAGGGAGATTCAATTGGTGCAAATTCAAAGAAGTATTGTACCCATTTCAGATGCCTTGGTTGGGTGAATGTGCAAATTTCTTGGGGCGACCTACTTGGACGCGTCTTGTGGGGGACTTAGGAAAATTTGGATGCAGTTATGGAGGTGGCTTGAGGGAGTTTCCTAACTCTTTGATGAGGTGTGTTGGACAAGTCATTGTGGTGAAGAGAGTAGTGAAGTCTATACGTGTCGATTTTGAGGGAATGGATGAGGTGCCTTAGCCAAATTCATAGGGTCATGTGATGAATTGACAGTCATGACGACAATGCTAGAGTTTCAACGCTTGTAACAAGTGCAAGGAATTTTTATTCCAAGAGACAGATGGAGTCAATAGAGAAGTCGAACAAGAATTATTGGAAGTTAACCTAAATGGGAAGAACTTAGACCAAGTGACTTTGGTGGTGTTCGCTCACCTTTTGTATTGGACATTGTGTGAGGTAGAGAGAACCTTGGTGACTTGTGGATGATTGTGCAATGACTCAAAGATCCAGGAGGGTCATTGGTTGGGGTTGGAAGAAGTATTGGTGTGAACATGCCTACGGCATGGAATTTCTTTGAGGTGACTCATTCTACATGGGGATCTTTGGATAGTTCCTTGGGATTTTTTGAGGAGTGTTGGAATTTTTTCCACACCCTCATCACAAACATTGAGTTTCATTGAAGTGACTTAATGAAAGGAGGCAAGTTCAAGACTTGCCTTCATTTGGAGGAATATATGGACAGGAAAATTGCAGCATGAAGAGATTACTTGGGCATGGATGTTTCTCTTGCGTTGGGCAGCATGGTTGAGGTTGATGACTAAAAATTCCAAGGCATATAGAGGTAGACACAAAAACATGGTTAGGTGATGAAGTAGTGAGCCAAAGGTGGTCTAAACGTGTATTTATTGGGGAAGATTGGATAATTGTACCATGAGGTGGACAATGGAGTCAATTTGTCGCATATGAATTTGCTTTGAGGTGAATTCATAGTGGAGAAAGGGGAGGGGAGACCTTGCCTTGGTATGACATCGTTGTGAAAATGGACCGAATTGTATAAGGAAGTCAAAGTATGAACACGTCAGTTGGTTCAAAGTGTAGTACTTAGAAATTGAGGAGGATCTCCTTGAACGAATATCAGATGATGGTAGTAGTAGTGAGGTAAGGATGGACACTTTCCTTAGTCTTTGGATTTGGATGGATTTACAAATATGTAGACAGAAAAGACTTAGTTTGGGAATGGAGATGCACACTTCAAGAAATGGATGTGATGGTTGTACTAGCTACAAAACCAATGCAGGACTTGAGGAATGTAGTGTGCACAAACATGGAAGAGTTGGTTGAAGTATGGATGCAACGACAACTTCATAGAAGTTCAAAATTTAGATATTTTTTAATTTTTGGTTGAGGTTGCAACAACAATTGAGTCAGCAACAACAATAATAGAACAAACAGTGATCATCATAGTAGGGTTGTTGGTTGTGGAGCTTGATTATCTTCTTGATTCAGAGGCCTTTGTTTTCATCCGTGTTTATACCCCATGAATAGTTTACACCGCAGAAGAATGTACACTCCTCCATGCGGGGGAGCGTAGGGGGGGATTGCCCCTCCTACAAGGTCCAGGGTAAAGCATGGGTTCAGGGGAGAAGCCCTTGAAGGAAAAATCACCTTGTAAATGTATATTGTAATTTCATAGTAAACATAGAATGTTCATTATAAGGTCACAGATCTGATGATAGAAGTTATGTTAGGGTTTTTTCCCTAGAAGGAAACCCTCTTTTATAAGGGAAATGTATTGTGGCTATGTATCATTGTGAATATTGTATTTTGATAGAGGACACTTTGAGAGAAAGAAGAGAAAGTTACAACGGGTGTGTTGTAGGTTGTATCCCTTCATTTGTTGGATAATAATAAAGGAAGGACTTGGGAATTTCTCTGGTGGATGTAGCTCACACTGGGTGAACCATGTATATCTATGTCTCCATTGTATTATGTATCTTCTGTGTCTTATTTCCACATTTGTTTTTATTTTATTGATCTGTGATCCTATTTTTCTAAAAATGGCAATGGAAACTTAGACATTGCAAACATAGTTGGGGAGGAGACATATTTCCATCGTAGCGGATAGTTTGGTCGCACACAAATATATGCATAGGGAAGTGTGGATGGTTGCATAGGTTGCATATGATTGTATCACAAGTTGAAAACTTAGGGTTTCCACTTTGGAAGGAAACTTGGGGTTTCCATTTTGATAGAATTTTGGGGTTTCCATTTGGCATGAAACTTTGGGTTTCCAACAGACTTAGTTGCATCGAAGGCACAATTTTGGGGAGAGACTTGGAGATTGCATATTTTGTGGATGTTTTCAAGGATGACAATGACTTAAGGTGGGAAAGGATGTAAGGCCTATTGCACCAAGCCTGGGCACATGCATTTCCACCACAGACCGAAACGAAGGAAATAGAGCATGTAGGATACTCTGTGCGAATTAAGAGATACAAGTCTTCATATAGGGGAGAGTTTGGGTTGACTCAAAGATCCTGGAGGGTCATTGATTGGGGTTGGAAAAATTATTGGTGCAAACATGCCTAAGGCATGGAAGCTCTTTGAGGTGACTCATTCTAACTGGGGCACTTTGGATAGTTCCTTGGGATGTTTTGAGGAGTGTGGGAATGTTTTCCACACTCATCGCAAACGTTGAGTTGCGTTAAGGTGACTTAATGAAAGGATGCAAGTTCATGACTTGTCTTCATTTGGAGGATTGTGCAGACAGGAAAATTGCAGCGTGAAGAGATTACTTGGGAATGGAGGTTTCTCTTGCTTTGGGAAGCATGGTTGATGTTGAAGCCTAACCATTCCAAGGCATAGAGAGGCAGACATGACAACATGGTTGGGTGATGAAGTAGTGAGGCAAAGGAAATCTAAACGTGTAGTTCTTGGGGTAGATTGGATAAGTGTGCCATGAGGTGGACAATGGAGTCAATTTGTTGCGGATGAATTTTCTTTGAGGTGAATTCATAGTGGGGAAAGGTGAAGGGTGACCTTGCCTTGGTATGATATCGTTGTGAAAATGGACTAAATTGTAGAAGGGAGTCAGAGTATGAACACGCCAGTAGGTTCAAATTGTAGTACTTAGACATTTTGGA
This sequence comes from Picea mariana, assembly GCA_032191745.1. Taxonomy (NCBI): domain Eukaryota; kingdom Viridiplantae; phylum Streptophyta; class Pinopsida; order Pinales; family Pinaceae; genus Picea; species Picea mariana. The sequence continues at coordinate 14,852 of JASDQU010188888.1, read as the reverse complement.
GGATCTTCTTGAACGAAGATCGGATGATGGTAGTAGTAGTGAGGTAAGGATTGAGTCTTTGGAGTTGGATGGAGTAATGGATATGTAGACATAAAATACTAAGTTTGGGCATGGAGATGCACATTTCAAGAAATGGATGTGACGGTTGGACTAGCTACCAAACCAATGTAGGACTTGAGGCATCCAGTGTGTGGAGATATGGCAGAGTTGGTTGAAGTATGGATGCAACAAAAAGTTCATAGAAGTTCAACACTTATACATTTTTTAAGTTTTTGTTGAGGTTGCAACAACAATTGAGTCAGTAGTAACAAAAACATAACAAAGAGTGATTGTCATAGTAGGGCAGTGGAGACATATACATTGCAAAAAAAGTCGGGGAGGAGAAGTATTTCCATCGTAGCGGATAGTTTGGTCACACACAACTCTACATAGAGGGAAGTGCAGATGGTTGCACAAGTTGTGGATGATTGCATCACAAGTCAAAAAAATTGGTTTTCCACTTTGCAAGGAAACTTGGGGTTTCCACTTTGACAGAATTTTGGGGTTTCCAATTGGAATGAAACTTTGGGTTTCCAACAGACTTAGTTGCATTGAAGGCATGATTTTTGGAATAGACTTGGAGATCACATATTTTGTGGATGTTGTCAAGGATGACAATTACTTTATGTGGGGAAGGATGTAATTCCTATGGCGCCAATCCTGGGCACGTGCATTTTCACCATAGATCGAAAAAAAGGAAATAGGGAAGGTAGGATACTCGGTGTTAATGAAGAGATATAAGTCTTCATATAGGGAACAATTGGGGTTCCTTGGGCATGCGACATTCCAAGAAGTAACTCCACTCAAGGTGCCTTACAACACAAGTCAAATGATAGATGATTTGATGAAGGGTTGAGGGCATGACATGGGTGCTCCACCAACGAAGGAAAATTGGCTAAGGCATGGGGGATGCACTTAGAAAATTTGAATCGACTAACCTAAGGGGCACACACACCCAATATGACGAGTCAATCAAATAGATCAGTGGATTGAACAGGCGATGGAACAAAGTGTTCAATGGGTCAGTTTGGAAAGATTCTTGAATGTGCCCACATGAGGAGTTGACTCAAACTTGTGAAGGGGTGCGACTTGGTGAATCGATAGGTCAAATCACCCATGGGAAAAGAGACATGATGAATGGGTTCCTATAAAGGAAAGATGGCGAAAAACCAAGAAGGAATATTTGGAAGAGAGAAAGAAGAGTTCTACAGTTCTGATATGGGCTTAGAGAAAGAGGGGTGAGCTCCATCAAGGAGCCAAGTCACTCCACATGGGAGGAATTTTGTTTCCTTGAGGTGGACTTGGTGGATAGAGTGGGGTGAAATTATCTTGGGCCAATTTTTGGGAAGTTTGGAAATGCAAGTATGTTGAAGGAATGTGTGAGGTAGAACCGAAATATGTGAAGTCTACAGAAATGAAGAGACAAATGGTCTGCAGTTGAGGGCACATCTGAGGTGCACTGCAAGAGGTTGCAGAGACAGTTTGAACACATAGTCTTGGTATGAAGAATCTTTGTATGAGTGTATTGATGAGGTGAGGTGAGTTGTGTGAATTTGTCGAAGTTGTAAAATGAGACAGTAGTGCTCATGTTGTAATTGTTTCAAACTAACAAAGACTTAGTCAAGAGTTAGGATTGGATTTTGTTGCCCACACTATATATATGTTTCTATTGTCTGTTTCATTTTTTTTCTCTTGGATCCTCATGTTCATGGATGCATGCTTAAATATGACTAAGTGTTAAACTGTTAACAAATGTTTAATCATACAAGAGTTTTACTAGAGTAGGAGTGTGGCTTGTTGATAGCCTAGAATGAAGTATGGGTATTCTCTAGGTGAAGAGACTAGTCCGGACAAAGTAACCTTAGTGTTTCCAAGTAGCCAAGCGATAAACGTCGTGGTGTCACACGCTGTCAAGAGGTGCATGATCACAAGATATGGCTAGGCACACTGTGGGGTCATGACAATATTCACAACAAACAAGAGTAAATCCAAAAAAGTGTTAAGCATGTAGTACCAACTCAATTTCTTTAAAAATTATAGGTACACTATATTACATATTGGTTTAACCAAAAAGTAATTTGGAAAAAAATAAAATAACAAATAGTAAATTAAATCCTTAAGTGGGATCATAAACTAATTCCACCTAGGTCATCAAGCTAGTATCCTCAATGGTATTCATAGTGTGTTTAGGAATACTAGGAATGACAGAGTCAATATATTGTTCAAGTAGGCTAGGAGAAACTAGAACGATATCTTTTAGAGGCCATTTTACATGTTTATGAATTCAAACTAGTAAAGCACTCATGGTATTTAGAGAGGATTCAAAGATCTAATTTCTTGATCCTTAGAATCAAAATGCGAGAATGAGATTTCATTTCTTAATCATAAAGGCCTAAGATATGTTTACAGACTTCTAGAGAGAACAATTGGTATCTTTCCTTACTTCAAATCATTTTTCCTCAAACCCCTTCTTCTAGTTTTCCTAAGTAAGAGTTGAGTAAGTTAAATTGTCATAGGTGTCAAAAATGTCAATTTTTCATTATTGGAGACACTTCTTAATCCCACAAATTTTCCCAAGCATGCAAGAACAACAATAGTGAGTGTAACACACCCAACTCTCTAATCCTCACTTAGGACAGTGAGGTGTCAAAATAATCTCTTCTTCAACTCAACTATTTTCTCTAAAAGAATCCCATGGATGGATTCTTCTCATTGAGATCTTTCCAATGACTATAAGCATGCTCAAAACCAAGCTCTAGATTAAAAGTTACATCCTTCTAAATTTTTCAAGCCTCCCTTCACCATTTCCACCTCATCACCACGTGGCACCCACATGGCTCCACATCACCTGTGCCATTCGACGTGACACTAATGTATCATCATATGTTTCCCTCTAGCATGGATTTGGCTGCTGGCATGGCATCTACCACCAAGACCCTCAGTTTATAGGTCCTTTTACCTTCCACAATTGACCACTTCTCCACACATTCTTCCACTATCCGATATCCCCGAGTATCGGCCCATAGGGTACTGGGATATCAAGTTCTAGAGTACCAGGATATCGGCCCCTGGGTAAACCAATACTCATTCCAACTCCAAGCGCCCGATCTAATGTCTGAGTTGGCACCTAGGACATTGTTGACGATTAAAATTGTAACGATGAATTCCACCCACAACGTATTTCTAAAGAGCTATTATTTAACTATGCTAATAATATAATACTAGTAGGTGGGATCCCCTTGTAGACTAGAGGCATAAGGATAGACATATTACACATGTTTGTTGTTGTTTTGACATGACCTACACAGTCCTACATGTTTGGCGATGCAGTCTTGGTTTCATTTGGCGTGATAATAGGTGGATAATGCATTATTGTGGAATGGTTTTTGCGACACAGAAGAATTTAATGGTCATGAGGAGCATGTTATTTACAGTCTCTATGTTATAACCATGTTACAAATTCTTATGATCGATTACCTAGACACATATATGCAAGGGATATTTTAATGGTAGCATGATAAAAAAAAAAAAAAGAACTATGAAAAGTTCCTAAAGTATAACAAAAGGAAAGAAACTATGTATTGGAGCTATAATAAAAGACTATATGCAAGTTTTGAATGAAAGAGTTAAGGGGTACTAGTGGTAGTCCTAGCTATTATGCTATTTGTTTGGTTAATGGACTATGTGAATTTCATTAAATTTGAATGGAGGTGCATATAACATTGTTAATATAATTATGGCATGGAGATATGGCAAGGGTTAACGTGTAAACTATATTGGGTGGCACACTATGCAATGGATATCATCTCATATATCACAATGGTTTGGCATTGAATATTCATTGGTTATATGGCTTGATTATTAGTGAATGTAATTCTTATTGGGTTGTCTTGTACTTTGAATTGAATGGGGCTAGGTGATGGAAGCAATGTGCATTTACTACACGTCACTCCATACTTTCCCTATCTTCCGTCACCCTAGCATTGCTCCATTGTTGCAATTTCTCTTTGTTGGTTGTGAAGCTCCACATTTTCAGGCTCTTGGAAGAGGGAAAGCTCAACCAACTTGCCATTCAAGTGTCTTTTCCACATGTATGATTCTTTTCTCTCCATCCATGATGTATTCTTTGTTTTATGAACCAAATGATGGCTTAGTGATGCTTGGATTCTGTGTGTTCTTGATAATTTCAACTGTGTGTAAATGTAGTATTATGGCTCTCTGTGATGACTATAAAATTTTGGGAATTGCAAAAAAAGGAATGGGTATTTTTAAGTTCCTCGTTGGTTGTTTTCTCGGTCAGTGTAGTTTTATGATATGTTTCTGTGGAATAATAAGGAACAATGGTGCAATATGGCTCTGGGTTGATGATTGAGGTTTTTTTTTCTATGTATCATTGTCGATTAACTCATTTCCTCTCAGTCGTTTTGGTAACCCTTACCTAGTCGCAGACAAATTTCCAACAATTGTTGTGCTCTTTTCTTCAAACCCCAAGTTGTGGTTGGTGGCCCGTTCTTACTGTATTTTTGTTGATGTATCCCAAATATCCAGTCTTTCTTGGTCACCCGAATATTAATACATGCCTGTGTTTTTAATGAATACCATATGTGAAGTGTTCCATACACCACCCCTATCATTCTTGTTTTCATAAAGTATGTGGGATTACTGTCAATGGTTGTCAAAATTCATTAACCTCCTGGGTGATTGGAAAGACACATTGTCTCACTGTGTTTAAATATCCACCATTGTTAAGTTAAACCTCATCTCTTCTCTTCAAGTGTTAGACGCACCTGTGTGCACTGGGTTATTTTATTGTATTTTTTCTCCTCAGGTGTTAACTATTGGTTCCGTCCAAGACTTGGAGTAATAAGTTGAGGGACAGTGTGGCTCATTGTTGTTCATTTCAAAATTATTTTTGGGCTTGTGGTTGTAAATCGATGGAGAAATAGATATAAGTCTCAGAAGACCCTCAACTCTCTATGTTTTTGTTTAAAATATGAATGAGATCTTGTTGCCTCCTCGCATTTGATCTTGACAGAACTCGATTTGGACACTGGCTTGTCTTTGCTCACCTTGGGCACCTTCTGGGGTTGTCAAGTATTGGTCATCAATTAAATGATTATGGAAGTCTTTAAAAAACATGTTCTCTCATCGAGTCTATGTCCAATCCTTCTATGATAAAGTTGCTTGAACAAATAAAAATGGAAATGAGTAGTTGCATACAGTTTAGGGTTGTCTTCCTACTCGTTATGGTTTCACTCACTGTGTTTTATCCAGCGTGGTCTTGATTGCATTGGAAGACACATGTGTATGAATTTTACTGAGCCCGAGCAAGGTTCTCACAAGTTTAAAAAGACACATGTGTTTCAATCGAGTTTTGTTCGCTCATATATGATTAGTTATATTGGAACATTGCACATACTATAAATTGTTAAAAAATGAAGTTATACCCACAGAGATAAGGCTCGAGGTTTATGTTTGGGTTGACTGTTGTTTTCATTTCAATATTTTGTCAATTGATATGATGAAGACCTATGTATTTTTTTAATTGGGCCTGATTTTTTATTGGTAAACAGTGGATGTTGATTGTTATCGTGGTGTATTATGGATTATCAGGGATGGATGTTGAGCATATTGTTGTGGATGTTTTGATTATTTTTAAAAAGAAGAAGAAGAAGAAGGGATCAACATTTTATGAAACAATATAGTTGAATGGAAAAAGTTTTTATAGGCTATGATTGCACAGACTGCTATAAATTAAGGAATTCTGGGAAATTTGATTATTGAAAGAACAAGCAGTTTTGATACAATCGAGGAACAGTGAATGTTGATTCTTTTGGATTCATTTTAATATAGAGTTATGATTGTTGATTATTTAATTTATTTTATGAACAATATCCATTAAATTCCATGTCATTTTCTCACCTTTCCACTCAATACAAATCCCCTCACAATCCCAAATTCATTTTGCATGCCCTGTTATTAAAATTAAATTAAAAAACTCTGTATTATAATGATTAAGAATTAACACAAAGATGGATCACAACTGATATGATTTTGTTATTGTTGCATAGTTGATTGTTTAATGAATTGTTGAGCATTAATCATGTTCTTACTCCCTTTCATTTTCTCACTTTTCCACTCAATACAACCCCCTCAGATATCCCATAACCCTTATTCACCCCCTACTCATTGACAATTATTAAATGAATTTTATGGATGGGATTGCATGGTTCTGATGTGATTGTTGAGCCAAACTTTGTTTCATATTAAGAGATGTCATGTATGGTTTGTTTAAGGAGATAGTTACTAATAAACAATGCATACAGGATGAGATTCTTCAGTAGAGGAAGCCATGTCCGAAATAACATGGGCAGAGGAAATTGGAACATAGAGCCTAGAAGGCCAAGGTTCTCGATATGTTTTGATGCAGATCCTCAAGAGTTAAACCATCTCTTTGAAGCTAGATTTTTCAATTGGATTGGAAAAGGGGTAGTCCAACCTAGACCAGAGAGGCCTCCCTTCCAACCCCAACATGTCCCTGGCATCCATGTGCCCCCTCATGTTTTGTTGCAACATGAAATTCCTGAGAATGACAGATGGCAGGACATTGTTAACCCAAGAACGTGGTTGGCCAAATTTGTCTCTACCTGCTCCTCCTCCACCTGTTAACCCAAATGTCCATATTTACCCTACACACTCACATGTACAGTCCTCCCACACAAGAAAAATACTCAAGACTGAAGCCCACCATATGCATGATAAAGGAAAAGTTGTTGTTGCCCCCTCCTCTCTCTCAAGTAATTCAACCAAATTTGTTTCATCCCACATGCACTTGAGCGATGATTGTTCTCATGTCATCAGTGAGATCAAGCCTAAAGGATCCACACAACCTAAGGCTAATTTAGAGAAGTCAAAAGGAGATAACAACAACAAAGGGAAAATTGCCTCCCAAAGTAGAAAATATGGTTTCTGAGTATATTTTATTATTGTTTTATTAAGAACAGTGGACTGCTAAAGTTTTTGGACAACATACTATTTTTGGATATTCTGGTTATTATATGTTTGGATATGATTTGAAATATCATTGATATTTAATTTTTAAAATATGAGAATGATTATGGGAGCCAGAAGGAGGGATGTGTTTGATTGATTGACTAGTTATGTTTATTTTTGTTAAGAAACTAAAGGGAGTCACAAGGGGTCCCACCTACTAGTTATTATTTATTAAAAGACCCTTATTATTATTATTATATTTACTCTTCCCCTAACTAAAATTTAGTTGAGTTTTAGATAACTTAATTAAAATAATTAGTTGAACTACTTCAACTAATTTTGGATGCATAAAAGCAAAATGAGAAGGAAGAACAAAGGGGAGAAAAGAAGAAGAAAGCATACGAAGGTTTTCTCTTGAGTTTTATTGAGACAACTCAGTTTTCATTCATTCTTCAATTCATTAAAAGCCTAATTCTCTTTTATGAAGGTAGGGTCCTATTGTAGACATCAAGATTCAAAGCTGAATTACATCATTCAGACACTTGTTTTCAGAGGTGTTGATCTATCTTTGATAGTCTGTGTATACTTGATTGTTTATGAATTAAATTTCATTACTGATAAAGGATATTGTGCAAAGTCGAGTGGGAAACAATATGTGGCAAGCTGATCCAGATTTTAAATTTCAGTTTTAAATTCCTATCAGAGTCCTTTTATATGGTTTTCATCTTTCATCGAGGATATCTAAGTTTGACTTTGGTCCAAACTCCCTCAAGGATTTTTGTAAAGAGAACGACTCGTTTGATTTCTTGGAATGAAATAAGTGATTTATTTTTTGTCTCATTTGTGTTTATATGTGACTTGGTATTTTTTCTTTTGTCTCTGCATTTACCTTTTGCATCTATATTATTTAGAAAATGGTATAAAAATGTTATACTTTTTGCAAAAATGTTTTATTAAAAAATCAGCCTAACCCTTGTAATTAATACTTGTGGATTGGGAAACATTTTTTGAGGCTATAAACACAGGGTAACATTCCCAACTATATTGCATTAGCCAAGCAAGATCTAAAAATGATTGAATAATATAATTATGTATCTTTCCCTCAAAAGACACATGGACCTACCATGCCCTGCCACCTAGATTAACCATCACACGACATGTGGCTACTGAGGAACTAGCCCACTAGAACATTTTTTATGTACCCGAGTATCGAACACTCGATTTGGTGGCCCAGATGACACATCAAACAAATGGACCTATCACCACCTACCACTTGGTCTCACATGTGGCACTCATGACATGATATGGACTGCTACCTCAAAATGTCAAATCACCTTGATGCATGGCACAATACCCACATGACATGTGGCCCAACCACCACATGACACATCATGACCGGGCATAAGGTTATCCACTTAGGTGTTGACACCTGTTCACTACGCATAGATTGGGTTACATCATCTGATGTCATTGACACGTGTTCTCCTCTGTTCACAAGATAAAAACAAAGGGTTGGAACCCTTCCATGAAATCATGCTCCACAGAGCACCAAGATATTAGGAGATTGCAATGAGAACAACTTGGTTAAAACTCCTGGCAGTCCAAGGAAACAAGTTGAACCCACGACGAAAGCATACCCCATCACCTAATGGTATACCAAGAGTTCACGAGATGAAAATGGACTCTGAAATATTTTGGGGGTCTATTACTCCAGTACCCCGGGTATTAACTTCCCTCCCAATCTTCTCAAGAATAAATGATTGACATTGTTCGACACTCAGATCTCATGACTAAGGGTTAAAGTGTTAAACCAAAGCCCTCCATACACCACTAGTCCCACTCTCTCCCTGTGTAGTCAAACATTGACACACGCTGACTATTGTGTCATGTTGGATTCCATGTTGATATCCTCATCAACGGATTTCACCTCCCTCATTCGCAAGAAAGTTTGGAACCCTGCATGGGAACCCTTCCCACTAGGTATCAAGTATTGGGGAAATCACAAGGCCTTGGATTAATTTCCTCTGATGCTACGATATTCGATAGCTCCATAATTCCAAGGATCCACCTCTCTCTTCAATCCATCCGATAAAAGATCAAATGAATATGGATTAGCCTCCCAGTCAATCCTACGTCTATCATTCCTCGTCAGTTTACACTACAATTTTAATGGGTAAATACTCATCCTCAAACATTTGAGATCGACTCTCTCTCTAGGATTGATAGCTATTGTTCCTCTTTTGGGTAAATGAATATTTTTTCAAGCTCCTTGGACTAGTATTCTGATCTCATTTCAACAGACAAAGAAATACATAGGGTTCAAACAATTAGGGTTCAATTCTAGACTTTAGAAAACCCGAGAGTGTCACTATGACTTCCTACTTGGGATTTCAACTTACTACCATGACTTCAAATTAATTTAGAGTATCACAAGTTAAATTGATCAACTTACAAGGGAATATTACAACACTCCATTTATATTAGATATTAACATACATTTCTCAAGGTATAAGTTTGGATCCCATTCATAGGAAACCCAAAATAGGATGTATATTACTGTGCACGGGAAAGTATAAACCTATAGGCATCCTCTTCCCTTTAGAACAAATGTAAAGTGCTCATGTTCACATGTACAAGATGTTTACAATTTCATATAGTTCCACAATCACTCAAATACAAGGACTTGTTGATGGAACAAATATTAATTCCATAATTCAGGCATACACATTTATAGTACAATTATAGACATTCAACCATTCATTTCGATTCAATTGTACAAAGTATTAAAGATACTTATTTGTTTATGAATTGTAGCCATCCCAACTGACTATGGGGGAAATCCTTTCCACCCAACCATAGGATCTGTTACTCTATCACTTCAACAACATGCCACCCCCGTGCCAGGCTATGATACCACTAGGAGATTCTCACAATTGACTCAACCAAGCAAGGATTGGATCGGGGAGGTTACTCTCTTCCACTCCACTGGAAACAACACAAGGTTCCCCTCTTTCCCACTAAGCTTAGGACCTCCACAAGGTTTATCATATCCCTTCCAAACTATATTTCCTCTGCACAAGGGAGTCCCTTCAAAAATACACTGTCCCTCAATGACCTCCCATTCTAGTGCCGATTTCGTTTTAGTCAACATCAAGCCTGTAACCCTCTTTTTGTCCAGTCTGGATTTTGGGTCTTCTTTGCTCCAATGTGACCATTCATGTCCTGGGCACACATCCCAATTCTTGTTTTTCTTAGGTCTGCACCATGTAGTTTCCTCATATTCTATGTGCTTCTTCTCTCTTTAGCATCCATTATTTTCATGTTGTTCCTTACTCAGACCAAAACTCTAGGCTCTTTCTACTCTAAACTCTCTTTCTCTTGCACCTTATCCCACCTTCACTTGCATGCTCTCGTGCCTTATCTCTGTCTTTGTAATTCCCTCTCCTACCCCTCATGTGTTTTCCTTTTCCTCCCCTGAAGGTTATCGACCTACCCTTCTTCCTTCTATCAGAAGCATGCAACTTAATCCAAGAAAAAAGTGGAGGTATTATCCATCCACCTAGCTCTCCATCCATGTATTCATTAGGAGTGGTTGGTTGTTTAATTACCAACCCCTCTCATTAATTTATTTTCTTCAGTTGCAAGATAGAGGAATTATGGTCATTTCCTCCACATCATTAATCAAGGTGGCTTGGGATATTTTTCACATGAATCCCCTTTTCTACCCCCTCACTAGTCCCTCTCGTGATATTATGGCTCATACTTTAAGGCTTCACCCATCAATCAATTGTACAATATTTTCAATTAAACACTATAACAATTTACAATGTTTATATGTCATGGCATGGCAATCATTAATCGTGATTAACATATAATTGGGGGTTTAAAAATGGGGTGTTACATTCCCCTCCCCCTTCAAGAGGAACACTTTCCTCGATGTTCTTTGCATTTCAACAACATCTACCTTGATTTCATTTTTCATCCACTTCAATGATGTATTCCTCTCCTTTGTCTGGTCCTCTCCTAGCTATTGGAAATTCAATAACATGCCTACAACAATTATCAAATATCATGCATGTTAACACCATTCCATTGCATAAATATCCATTGTTGTTCATAATTTAGGAGGAAATAACATTTCAACACAATACTTATTTCTCCATTTCATAGTTTTACATCCATATGGTTTCCACATTTACTCGACTAACTATTTTTCCTTTTACATATTCACTATGATCATGACCTTAATAAACAAATAATAAGAGTTATTGAAGTATCCTCTTCCTTGTGGTCACTCACCTTCCAGGCTCAAGCATCCCCTTCTCTGTTGCACAATCCCTTGGGCGATCCATCTTTCCTACCAAGGATTTCTCACACAAGAATATTTCAGATACTTTACTGAGTCTTACAGTCAAGGTGTCCCTTAGGCCCACTTTGTTGAGGCATCCCTTAGGCCCATTCCAACAAAATACAACCATATTAAGTCAATTATGGCATACAAGGTCTTCATGTCACAATAGTGGACCCTTTTTCTATGTTTTTCTATCTTGGTAGCCATCATTTCTCCCTCTAGGAAAAATATGTCATCTCACTTGTAACACATGCATATAGTAAACATGAGATACTATCAACAATTTTCAATCAAAATTATTTCAATCTGTTGTCCATAGATTTCAAATTCCACTTGTCAATTTCCAGATATGTTCCATATAGGAACCAGATTCATAACCAAGAGATATTTTCTCCTGAAAGTTTGGCTCTTTTACAATCAACAAGCATTGGTATTCCTTATGGACTTATATTGCTGACATATCCAAGACCACTCTTCCTGCGATTTTGACCTTCATACAACGAAACAAATTGTTAGTTTCTCATGCACATTACATTTTCATTGTACATTTGCAGTGGCTCACAAAAAGTTCTTAAAAATGTGCATACTAACAATTGCATCACATTTATCTATTCAATGATACAAATTAAAAGGAAATATCATTCCTTACACATGCGTTACTTCAACATACCAAGATTTTTAGAATGCAGTCAAGCAATATAATGCAATTCATTAATGTGTCAATTATTTACGGCCACATTCACACACAATGCACCTTCGTATTGATTTTAGATTACCACATTTCAAGTTAGGAACTTTTCCATGGTGTGTTGGAACTCAACCAACCTCTCACCACATAGATCATTTATCAACATTCATTATTACAACAAAACTGTGCTTCCTTCTTGAGTTGATCACGACTTCAAATCAACCTACATTATCTGAAATTATTTTTTCATACAGTTGCATTCAAGCATTCTTTCTTTACTGGTAACTAGGGTGCCAATATTCATTACCACCCAATTCCTATATTTACCATTTCACAACTATGTTGGAATATTAGAATATCCTCCTTCCATAATGGGTAGTACAATACCTTTCTTTTTTCATACAACATTCATCTCCTCAATGCATTTAACCAATGTACTGCTTACGATAACTTATGTTCACAATCATTCACGATTGATAAATGGATTCATGATATATTTGTTCATGAATTTCTTGCAAGGATTTCAATCACCCTTGAATGCCAAAGGTTCTTCCTGTTATCCCCTAGCCTAGGGATAAATAAGGATATTATGTATCAAGGCCCACAGGTCATAGGCATGGAGTACGAGAGCCATATTTACTTGAGCCTGACCCTGAGGGGCCCATATTTCTTCTTCAGTGCCTCCACCTTGTCAGCAACAACAACATCCATCCCATCAGCCTTGTCCTTCAGTAACAGTAGGTCTTTCTCCATGAGGTAATGAGTTCGGGTATCATGGTATGTGTCACTCTAGTTCTCAAAACATTTGAATATGTGCATTTAATTATTTTTTCTTCTGATGTGTGCTTCGACTTTATGCCTTTCCACTTGTCCACACCTTGGGGTGAATGACAGGACGACCTAGAAAGTTGGTTCTCTTAGGATCTGATTGCTACTGGGTGGGTTTATGAAATTTCATCATCCATTCCTACCATACTTATCACTCTTCATCATTTTCCCTCTCATCCATCCCCTACACTGGTTTGGGCATTGGGTTTGCCAAGTTAGAAAAAGGTTGTACCTTGCCTTGTGGGAAGAAGGGGCTAAAGGCCCAGAGGGTAAAAGTAGCTAGAAAAAGATAAAATCCAAAAGAACAAAACCTTTAGATGCTTCACCTAGGGATCCCCAAGAAAGCAATAAAAGGCTTCTCAGCAAGAAATGGAGGGACCCATAAAATACTAAAATCAAGACCTAGTTGGAGGATAGGGGATCTCATCATGAGCCAACTTATTAGGTCCATGAGAATGTAGCGGTATGAAACTACCATTCAGATGGTCATCACAGCAGGGTAGTGGCTCTTGGTGGTGTTGGAAACACCTACCACACTTAGAGGGGGGGTGAATGAGTGTGGGGCTCTTTTTCCCAAAACTTCCCTCTTGCACAAAAACTCATCAATTAACATTCAACATTTATTCATTATCCATTATTGTCATTCATAATCAGTTAGATGTGAGCACATATCAGAAACATATATCAGCAATATATCATCAACAAGTCATCACCACAATGAACACAAAGAACACAAGATGTATGTACAATTTTCTTTTTATTACGCACTACAATCCTTGGGGTTTATCAACAACAACTGAATAGAGTACAACTCTACAAGAGCACCATCTCTATATGCAAGACTTAGCTTTCATTCTCAGCACCAACTGAGATGAGGCAACAATCCTCAAAAAATATCAATCTGTACCATAAACAAGAGCATCAACCATGCACCAACCTATGCCAAACAACCTATAATCAACCTGTACCATAAACAAGTGCATCCAACCATGTACCAAGTATATAAAAATCATGTGTCAACTACTCATCAACAATGAATCATCAATATGTACCAACATCATCAACTATACACCTCATGTATGTGCTAACTCATCAACTGCTTGTCTCAACCATGATTAGTTTTGGATTAGTCAACAACCTTAACTTGAAATAATCATAACTTTGTACCTGTAATGAATAAACATATGAAACTGATACACAAATTTCTTCAATTTTTTTTATTCAATTCCTCCAAGTGGAATTACTTGGAACCTCTCAGAAAAGGAGTTATAGAAAAAATGGCATACCTTGTTGAATTCTGGCTTATTCTAGAGAGCGACCTTGTAGAGTGTGGCCCGCACAAAATATTTGATGAATAGATCTGAAACTATTACAACACATACTATAGACTTTAAAATAACAAACACAATTGGTCTCACTTAATTTTGATCTGTTATGAATAAGTTATGACGTTTTTACCCGAAACACCTGATTTTGACTAGTTTCAGGACTAGCCACAAACCCTATATTCCACGGAATGTAACTCCCAAACGACAACGACCCACAAGATGAATTTTTAACCACAGATACTTGGATGTGTTTTTGCACTTGCTTAGCAATTTCAGGATCTGAATCATTATATAAAAAAAGTTATAGCGAAAATGGTGAGATGACCTGTAAATAACATACCTTAGAAAGCACCATCAAAAGAATTTATCCTTCCTTGCATTTCGGCCTTCTTTTCTTCACTTTCCTCAGCATTTCGGCTTATATATCCTTGGTTACCTCAGTAACCTATAAATATTCAATATCCTCAAGTGTTCCACACCAAAAATTCTTAAGAAGCTCTCACAAGAAGCTCTCCATCAATACTCCAAAATATATTCCCACAAGAAGCTCTCCATTGATCCACAAAAAGGATGATCTACAAGAGACCGTTTCTATCTTATTTATACTTTCATCCGTTAGGTCACT